>APKU01000152.1:0-114959 GCA_000472125.2 Hirsutella thompsonii MTCC6686
CCTGCCGTGGCGACGCCCGCTCACGCCGAGGCCGCGTTTGCCGCCTACGACGCGGTGCGCCGCCCGCGCACGCAGCGCGTCGTCGCGAGCAGTAGGGATAACGGCAGGATCATGTGTCTGCGGCACCCGGACGTTTGCGGCGACGAGAAGAGGCTCGTCGAGGCGTGGCGACGGCGCTTCGGATGGCTTTGGGGTGTGGATGTGCAGCAGCAGGTTGAGCGTGCTCGAGGGATGATGCTTGACGCGCTCCGCGATTTGTAGGTGGACGCATATTTTGAGCATCTTGGATCGATGCGCATGTCGGGCCTGGTCTAAGAATGGATCATGAGGAGTTGCTGACAGGTCAAGATTGTCCACCTGGCACCGCAGCTGTAACTCGGCTCCAGAGGCGAAAGTTTACATCTCACATTCGTAGGGTTTCGTGGGAAAGTTGTCATAATCTCGAACCTTTAGTGCTTTATGTCCTCGGGGAAAATAATGGCGCAGTCTTCTTCAAGTACATGCCTCCAGTGACTGCTAAAGTAATGTTCCCTGGGCATTTCCCGATGATGCGGCCGGCCCGAGAAGTAAAAGAGTTGATTGACAAGACTCACATCCACGTTCGAACACGCAGCGAATTCTTAGATGTGGTCACTCAGTGCACTCATGGCGCGGCAGCAGTCTCTACATTAGCGAGAGTCTTTGCCGATGTCTATTACCTATGTACAATCATATCACCTTTTTGTGTGTGTGTGAGTGTGAAAACGATGTGCCGCCGACTACATCCATCCGCTCACAGGACCGTCTTCTCAATCAGCTCAATGCCGTACTTCTCCTTGAGCTCATTCATGATGGGCGTGTTAATCTTGGCCGTCATCGGGGCCAGGACGCCCCGCTCGGACAGGGTGCCGTTGAGGACCTGCTGAACGGCGACGGCGCAGGGGACGCCGACGAGCTTGGCCATGGCCGAGTAGCCCTTGGGGTCGCCGTACTCGACGAGGGTCGAGGTGCGCGTCTCGCGGGAGCCGTCCTTGTGCTCAATCTCAAACTTGTGCTGGAGGAGGACCATGTCGCGCTCGCCCTCCTCGAACTGCATCTTTTGCTCGAGCGTGGCGCAGAGCGTGTCGAGCGGGTTGCCGCGGGGCGTGATCTTCTCGTCGGAGAAGATGCCGATCCAGCGGAGGCCGCTGAGGATGCGTTCCTTGTCCTCGGGCGAGTCAAAGGTCGACTTGGCGACGATGGCGGCCTCGAGGTCCTTGGCGCTGGACGAGGACGCGCCGATGATGGTCTTTGTGGCCTCGTTCCACGACGCGGCCGTCTTGAGGATGTCGTAGGGCTTCTCCTCGAGGAAGCCCGTCTCGACCAGGACGCGGATGAACTGGGGGAAGCCCTGGTAGCGGAGGGTGCCGCGGATGATGGTCTGGGCCTCGGGGATGGCGTAGCGCTCCTTGTAGGGCGTGGAGTCGCGGTTGGGGTAGGCGACGAAGGCGTAGCCGGGATAGACGAAGTAGGGCTTGGCGGTGCCCATGAGGTCCTCGGAGGCAATTTCGACGATCTTGCCGCCCTGGTAGACCCTCGCGGCGTTTCTCAGCGCCAGCAGGACGCCGCGCGAGGACCAGGAGAACTTGTAGCCGAGCGGGTTGCCCGAGGCCTCGGGGGCGGGCAGACCGCCGCAGTAAGAGAGGAAAGAGAGGATCTTGCCTCCGGCCTGGTGGACCTCGTCAATGGTCTTGATGGCATAGAGGTGGTCGATGCCCGGATCGAGGCCAATCTCGTTCATGACGGTGATGCCGGCGTCCTTGCACTGCTGGTCGAGCTCCATCATGGCGGGGGAGACGTAGCTGGTGGTGACGACATTCTTCTTATTGCGGATGGCCGACTTGATGACGGTGGCGTGGAAGGTATAAGGGATTAAGCTGATGACGAGGTCGTGCTTGGCGACCTCGGCGTCGAGCGCCTTGTCGTCGGTGACGTCGAGAGAGATGGGCGTAGCATTCTTGACGCCGGCCGACAGCTTCTTGGCCGTCTCGAGTGTGCGGCAAGCTGATGGTTTTCCCGTCAGCTAATCCATCGGGAAAACTATTTCTCTTAAAGGGGGCATATTCATTACCAACAGTCACCGGAATACCGGCAGCAGTGAGAATGTCGAGCGTCGGGCGGGTCACGAAGCCCGCGCCAAGCATCAAGACAGATCTACCCCCACGAACGTTAGAACTCGGCTTATAGCTAGCCAATTGAGCATGAAGAAGACGTACTGTTGAGGAGCCATGATTGCTGTATGCGTTCCAGGGGTATGAAGAGGGCTAGAAGGCAAGGCTGGTGTGCAATCGGAGCAAAAGAAGCTTTGAACACTTTTTTTCCTCCTTGATGCCGTTCGCAGAGTCACACTCGGGAACCGGCGGCGGGCATTTTAGCGGGGCTTCCTTCGCTGCCGTTGCCCCTCGTTTCATTCGTGCCCCGCGTTGGGCAGGCCTTACATAACGATCCAGTGCCGGGGCCATCCGATACCGGCCCCGATTGGACGCATTTTACCTTCTAAACCACCAACAAGCAAGTTGCAGTAGCCAACAGCTGTGGTGTTTGAGAGTGAGTGCCAGGCACGAAAAAGGTCGCCGAGAGAAATTTCCTCCAAAACGTAGAGTGTTCAATGTTGCTGACGTCTTAAGTCGACGACAGCTTCAGCATATCTTGGTCTCTGTTTGAGAGACTCTGAAAGCTACAGCCAAAGTGAATGAAGCTGCTGACGTCATTGCAGGGAGCTTATCCAAGTCGGCAATTGACATTTACTGCACGAATACACGCTGGCGGTCCTTGTGTTCCTTGTCCATCACCTCCCTTTTGGCAAGCTTGCAGCATCAAGTTGAAGATAAACTCCCACGGGATAAATGTACAATAACTCAAATGGTCTCGTTGACGTGGCACCAATATTGCACGCCGATATCCGATTCCTCGCGACCCGCATAGACCGGAGAACTGTCACAATCACAATCACAATCAACAAAAAATACTGTACTGCCGCATCTCGCGCTCGGCATGCACTCAATGCCCTCCCGAGAGATTCTCGCTTAATCTGACGATACCACATCTCATGCACTTACTCTTTGTCAATGTGATACACTACGTATCCATCCAACCGAGCCCGGAAATAATACGCTTCGCGCTTGCCCAAAACGCCCCATAGCCCCCCTCCCTTCTCTCCACATACAGTAAGCTGTAGTAGGCTGGATGCCCTCGCACAACGGGCGACGAATCGGTGACAGCTTGCCTCAAGCCAGCAACAAAGGCCCCCGCCCCCCTTTCCCGCAGTCATTCTTGCATTGTCGCCATGCAAGCCGTCTCCGGGAGGGCAGGTCCACACGCGGCGCGGAAGCCTGCTCCCTCGCCCGCGGCATCATGTCGAGCTGCCCGAGAAGCATCGGCGCCAGACGATGCTGTGTCCTCTTGGCGTGGGCGTCGCACTCTCTGCGGGAGACAGGGCTTCCCAAGCACAGCAGGCGTTACCTTGGAGGTCGCGGCATCGCTGACAAGAGCACAATCGCCGAGGTTTCCTCAACACTTTATGGCGAATAGGCTACGGCAGACGAGCCGGATACAGACAATCATCGTAGTTGGCGCTTGGTATTTGGCGTTGATACAAACACTGCAGCGCCCTGCCATGTCCACTCGCTTCCGCCTACGGCGAATGCACGCTTCATCAGCATTCTCCCACGTCCTCCGCTTTGTATCCGTAGAGCCATCTTCAAAAGCTGGCGGAGACGCGCGAGAGCCGTCTAATAACCCAGTGAGCGACCCAGCACAAAAGGCATCCGGATAAACCATTAAGCCGACGTGTCAGAATGGACCCACGCAGCGCGATTTTCTCCCACCCACGTCCCAAAATCTTCGCAACAAAAACTTTTTCTTACCTCTCTTCATCCTCCGCCCCCCCCCCCCCCCCCAATCATCTCCCCCAAATCCACGTTCGCTGGACCATCCTCCTCAAAAACCCTCGCACCAACGCTACAGCAAACTCATGCACGAGGAGTCTTTGCAGTCAGGTCCTCCTCACGCCCACGCACCGCCGTCGTCGACCTTTGCCACCGCGCTCCTTCCCGCTAGGCACACGGAGTCCCGCTAGGCACACGCAGTCTCAAGTTCAAGACTCGCCGGCGGCAAACGGTTTCACGACGCGGGCTGGCGATACATCGAGCAACTGCACTGCACTTGGTGACATGAGGCGAGGAGCCAGAGAAACGAGTACTCCTCAACCGGATACCTACCTATACACCTACCTTCGTGATATCGTACATCGCTTCTACATATGCTAGAGCTTGCCGCTTTTCAAACTAAAAAGTACCCCAGAGCGCGCAAGTGTGGACAAAGAAGCAAGATTGAAACACGGCCGCGTCCCTATTTGTGGGCGCGGCTTCCAGATGGGTCGCAAACCGGCTCTACGTCCTCGCGACGAAGAGCGTAGCGGCCCATGGAAACATTTCTTCCCTAGACTCTCAAAGGAGATGCATTGGCTTGAGTGACGGTGACTTGTAGATGGCAGGCTGTGTCACGGATTTCGTAGACGGGAAGGCTGCCTGCCTTGCCAGGCAACCACGTTAGATATCGTATATACATACGTAATATACTCCGTGTATAGCCTACATCTTTGCCTCGCGAGGTCTGGAGTCAATACTCGTCAACATACACACATCGCAGCCAAACGACATGTCCTCATCCTCACTTGAAATTATTCTTCATCTCGCGCAGTTTGCTCATGACGTCCACGGGCTCCGTCGCGCCAGTCGCCTTTTGAATCTCGGGATCCTGCGAGTCTCGTCAGTGAAGTCTCTCGTCATAGCACTTTTGATGATGCTTTGGCCCTCAAAACCTACATGGACTCTCATGAACAAGTTGTGTTTCTGTCGGCCCGAGTCAGCAACCCGCTCTTGTAAAAGTCTCGCGGTCTCGTTGATACTCACCTTTTCATCGCCAATGGTAAACTTGCCCGTCGTCACTTCGTTGCTGGCCGCAAAGGCCTTGAGCTTCTTGACGGGCTCGCTCGGCTGCACCGAGACGGCGAACTTGACGTTGGACTTGGTGTACTCGTGTCCAGGCTGGCCATTCAATGCCCGTTAGCAATCAGTCTGCCCCCCTCAGAGGATGAGGAGACGGATCATCTCACGTAAACGACGGTGTCGTCGGGCAGCGCGGCCAGGCGCTTGTTGAGGGCCTCGTGCATCTCTGCCGCCGAACCTTCAAAGAACTTGCCGCAGCCTACGCAAAACAAGTTAACCCTGACTTCCCTTTCACAAGAATACCTGGCGGCGCGTTGGAAGAACACGTACCGCTGACGAAGAGGGTGTCGCCAGTGAAGACGGCCCTGCCTGTGCTGTCCTCCATGTAGAAGCAAATACTGTCCTGTGTGTGGCAAGGCGTGTGTACGCCCTTGACCGAGATGTCTCCCAGCTTGAAGACGTCTCCATGCCCGGGAGTCTTGGTCACGCCATCGCAATCCTTGCCGCCAATGATGTCGAGCTTGGGAGTTCCGAGCTCCTCCAGCTATAAAGTCATCAGCAACGATACCACTCCTCCTCAACCCTTTGCACTCCACGACAATGGGCCCACTCACCAGTTTCTTGTTGCCTCCTGCATGATCCCAGTGGCTGCGCTTTCTCGTCAGAACCATGACCAGCAGCTACAACACTTGAAAATATGCAACCAACTCACTGGTGCGTATTGACAATGGCAGTCAGGTTAATCTTGCCTGCCTGTATGGCCTCCTTGAGAACCGGAGCAACTCTGCACCAGTCGTCAGTCGGTTAAATCACTACGCCACGAGACCGCGGAGGCCTGCCTACTCTGGCGGATTCGCAGGATCTATGATGACGGCATCCTTGGACTTGTCGTCGACTACCAGGTAGGCGTAGTTGTTGCTACTGCCAACCCCTGGGGATATGAACCTCTTGTCAGAAAACTATTGGCGGGTTTCACTGGAGGGGGGCCGGGCGTCACCACTCACACATGGGGATCGACTGGATATGCATGTTGCGGGATGCTGCGGACGTCTATCATTTCATCGGCTCAATTCTATACACGCCACAGTCAGACAAGACGGGCTACTCACAAAGGCTGCTGCACAACAATATTGCTTCAAGAGCGGCCTGCGTGTGATGAGGCGATACATGAGATGCTGAGGGGACGTTGCTGGAGCTTGCTGGCATCCAGTCAAGTCAGCTCCGGCTTTCATGCATCGCTGACAGCTTGCCTCGGAATTGTGACGTTATATCCGCCTGCACGTGATCCCTTACTAAGTATACTTGCCCGAGGTCTGACGTGCCCGAAGGCACAAGCAACTGAGCGACTACAACGGTGTTGCGAGTATCCACGATGTCCCATGAGAGCCGTTTACTTTCACCTCTGCAATCGGGATGATACGTTTATATCACGACAAGTAACGCATGGAAAGGTGGTCCAAAGGCTGTCTACAGATCTCCTATTGGACGAAACCTCCTGGTGCCTTCTTGAGGAAACACCCAACCTGAAGTCGATGATGACGCTTCCTCAAGTTCCTCGTCTGGCTCCAGAGCTTCGACTTCCGCTGATGGTATGGATCGTTCGTCGATGCCAGACGTGGCAGGGCCAGCAAGCTCTGGGTCTCGCGCTCGTGCCATTGCGACATCCTTGGATAGCTTCAGGCACTTGAGAAAGACTTGATTCCCAGGCAGCGTCTCCTGCAGCTCGGCAATCGTCGACAGCACCAAGTCGGTGTCCCAGGGACTCAGGTCTTGCAGCATCTTTGACCTACGAGCGTCCTCGTCGTTGCCGCGCAGATAGGCGAGTATCGCTTCACGGCACTGCCGGGTCCCGGGCTTGGCGTCATCGACGGCGTTGTCCCAGTAGTAGTGTCGTATCCAGGTCAAGGCCTTGTTTGCCATGGACCGCAATTTGGCGCGCGACGGCAGCTGCTCGTGGGTGGACTGATGCCTCAGCTCGACAAAGGAGGCGGGCAAGCCAATCTTCTTGGCGATGGCGTACATGCTCTGCTTACGCTGCTTGTCCTGGTGGCCATCCAGCAACCCCGTCACAAATCTGTCACGACACAGGGTTAGCGAGGGGCAGATGTCGTGGAAGCGTGCCTGCTCGACCGCAACGGGCGTCCGCCAGCGGAAAAGACATGGCGTAGCGGACGGCACGTGTCCGACGTTGATGGCTAGGTGTCACTGTGGCAAAGATGGTCATTGTCCAGCGCTAACCACGGCAACCGCGGAGGGCGAGTACGTGGATCGAGGGACGAGGCGACAATGATCCTCGCAGCGTAGTGATCAACAAAGAATAAAGGCCTCACAATGACAGGCTGTTGAGACAAGGAGACGAGACCATCACAGTCGGCTTCATGCGGTTGCTTACCTGCTAAATGCAGCTGCGTACGTCGCCCGAACGGCGTACGTCGACCACGCACTACTCGTGCCTGCAGCAGCAGCCTCTTCGTCGCCGAGCATGGCAGCCGTAAGGAGAGCCGTCGACTCGACCAGGTGCGGACAGTGCTGGCGGCTCATCCACATGGAGACGCGCGCCACCGCCTTCTGCTGTCGCAGTCGTCGCTGCTGCCGGCGGCGTGCTTCGGCCGTAACATCTCGGCCGCCTCGATGCTCGCCCGCTGCATCCCCGTGGCAATCATGCCCGCCGGCGGGACCATGGCCCTTGATCGTCGACGACGATGACGACGGCCGATCCTCCTCGTCAAAGAACTGTCGTCTGACGAGGAGCACCTCTTGGCGGTCGCGCCAGCAGTTGAAGATGTACCGGACCATTTTCGAAAAAAGCCCCCCCTAGAACAAGTGGGATGGTGGTGTCCCGCGCTGGCTACTAACTGACGCGGTTCGTTGGGGCGGCGACAAAGGCACAAAAAGAAAAGGACGGGCGACGATGCGCGCGAGCGACGGGTGCGTACTTCAGCAGCTGCGCCTAACGACGACGATGATTTTTATTTCTGGGTGTGCCTTGGCGGCGGGCGTGTCGAAACGTCTCATTCCCGCTCTTACAAGCTCATGTCAAATGTCGTGCGGCAGAAATCGGATCCATGGGCGAGCGGCGGCGTTGGCGGGCGGGCGGGCGGTATGGGGAGAGAGAGCGGTCGACTGCCTCGATGGGTGGTCGGCCGGCGTGCGAGCATTGGAAAGGGAGGGGGAGAGGGAGATGGAGGGACTCGACGGATCCCAAGGCGCAGTGGGTGATTTTCCATTTGCAGGCCCCCCCTTTGAACGAGGGTCACAAGCGGGGAACGATGAAATTTTTGGTGGTCGGAGCTTGCGTGGCCAGGGCTACGGCACGCTACGCTACGAAACGGTACGATACGGTATCCTCCGGTCGACTCGCGAGCGCAGGCTCCAGGGTTCATGTCCTTTGCCGCAGCAAACCTGGACACGGTCCAAATGGCTGGTGCGGCCGCAGCTACTTCTTCTTTTCGCGTAGAGAGGTACATGCAGTAGACCAACGCCAGCAGCCGCTTCGTTCGTTTTTACCAAGGACTTGACGTCTCTCATCGTCTGTCCTCCTGCCAAAAGAGAGAAAGAGACTTGAAGGCTTGCAGCCTCGGGAGGGCGGACGGCAAGCTTGGTCCAGCCCCAATCTTCCAAGGCATCATAAGTCACGTTCTTCTTTTTCCCTCGTTTCTTAGGCTTACCCTCTCCCTCCTCGCTCTCTCCTTCCCCCCTCCGTCTCCACGCAGAAAGTGGCTCGGCACGCTTGATGCTCATGCACAGGCGGACCCCGTCGAGAAAACGCAACCCTTACTGTAGAGAGCTATAGCATGGGCAACGAGAGAATCGCTGCATGTGTGACCACGCGGTAGGGCAGACAATGGCGCCATGCCGTCCCCGTCGCCCTTGACCTCTTTCTTTACATTACAATTACACTTATTAGAGTGTAGAGTATGTACGTACAGCACAGTATAGGCCTAGTGCCTCACTGGTATGCCCCCGTCATCATCCTGCATCGTCATCGTCAAGTCGCGAGTGGGTGGGGTGGTGAGGAAGGGAATGGAGAGAGTCCGCTTTACTGCACCTACCTACCTTCGGTGCAGTAACTTATCCGTACAGTACTGTAATTAGAGTACCTTGCCTTCTCGCGTATTGATTGACTTTGCCTGACACTCACTCACTTACTGACCCTTTGATCCTTCCCACCCGACGAGTGCCACTTGGACGGGACCGATGGACGTCCATGGATTGACCCTGCGCTCGTCGTGTTACCATTGGGTCCTCGTCGTTGGCCCGCAGCAAATTCACTGGGTTTTTTTTTTCCCTCCATTTCTCCCACTCTCTCCACCTCTTCCTTTCCCATTCTAAAGTTTTTCCTTCTTCTTCCTTTATGTTTCCACCTTTTTTTTTTCCCATCGCCTGGAACGTTGTCCGCAGTGGAGCGGCGGCGCCGGCGGCGGTGTGCGCATGCCCGAGGTCAAGACCAAGAAAAAACTGGCCCTTGTTGTGGAAAGAAGCGAGGTGCCCATTTACCGATGCGAGAAGTCAGACAGGAGAACATGCCCGATACTGTACCGCATAGCACAGTATCTCACGTCGACCCGCTGCCCTGTGATCACTGCTTGCTCTCCCCCATCATCACGCACTCTTTCTTGATCTTCTTCTCCAACCAGGAATCCCATTCCCTCTGCCATCATCTCTCCGGACCCCCATTTGCCGCTTACAGCAACCTGGTAATTAACAAAAGCCAAAAGGGTGTGTGAGAGTGTGTGATGCGTGTGTGTGTTGCGTGTGTGTTTCCCCCCTTCTTCCCTTTTTTCTCTCCAGACAGACAGACCGCTGTCGTCAACAAGGGGGCACGCGGCAGGGCTGCAACAGCCTGAGCCGACCCGGACATGGGGGGGCGCTTGGAAAGGGGAGAAAGAGACTGGAGGGTGGGAAGGGGAAGAAGGGGTGTGTGGGGGGGCGGACATGCAAAAACGGAAGCTGGCGGGGTGTCTCGAAGAAGAATCACTTTCCCATTCGGTCCCTCGCGGGATGGAGGGGGGACGGAGGCCCGGATGGCAGATGCGCGAAGAGCAAAAAAAGAAAGGGGGAGGAGGAGGTCGCCTGGCTGTTCTGCTCTGCCCTGCACGTGTACCTGTATGACTCTGTGTGCTGCGCGCGCTGTACCGAGCCGGACGCTGCAAACCCACTCGGCAGAAACGAAGTACAGTACAGTACAGTCAGTACGTGCAAGTCAGTGCTCGGCATTCCGTGGGAGCCCCGGGGCTGCACAGTACGTCGTCAGGTGCACTGTAGCGCCGGTAACAGGCACTTGTGCCACCCCGAGACTCCATACTCGGGCACAAACGAGGAAAGCATCGTGTGTACAGACAGTGACCTCCTTCCGCACCAACCACCACCAATACCCCGACGAGTCAAGAACGCCAATTCTAATCTCACCCCACTCCATGCATCATCCCCTTCTTCTTCTTCTTCTTTCCCACACCCCCCTCTCCCAGTTCTCTGCCTCTTTTTCTCTCCTTCTCTCCGTCTCCAGGCCCCAGGTTCTTAAGCACGGACCCACCAGCGGGAACACATGTCTGCCAGGGATCTTTTATGGATCTCTTGCTTCTCTCTTTCTCTCTCTCTTTCTCACACACACTCTCTCTTTCTCTTTCGCTCTCTCTTTTCCTCCTCCAAAATCCACACACACACGCCCCCTTTGACCTGTCTGTTCCTCCTTTCACCCCCTCCACCTTCTCCCAATTCCATGCACCACGTTTTCACCTTCTTTCGAGATTTTTTTCCTTCTCGACTCCGGTTCTGAAAGAATGCTCCGCTTTTCTGTCATGTTTCCCTTTTTTTCTTTTCCCCCCGTACGTACTTCCTTTCCCTTTCTCTCTTCTCTCCCCTTGTGATTTCCTATCTTGGCTCTGCATCTCCGCATGTACCCTGCAGGTGTGCGTGCCTCCCCTTCTGGTCCCCTCCCCACTCCCCACTCCCTCCTTCGTTTCTAACAGGATGCGTTACTGCACGCTCTCTCTCTCTCTCTCATATGCGCACCGGCAAGGTACCTTGCCGCAGGTATGTATGTACGATACTTACCTACTTAGCTACGTACAGTGCTGTACTGTATCCGCAAGGTAAGGTAAGGTACAGTAGGTACCGATAACTTTCTAGTTACTCGCGTGCAGCCCCAGACACGCCAAGAATGCTGGCTTTTCGATACCTTGGCCTTGCATGCGAGTTTGCCGACGCTTGTAACTGTGATTACTCCGTATCAAGAGTGATGTAGAAGGGGAGGGGCTGAAAGGCTGCGACTCGCTCTGTCCGCGCCGAGCGCGCGGCTTCTTGCAACCTTCCCCCGAGGCGCATCCCGATCCGATAGTTCGGCCCCCTCGGCTCCAAGTGTTCAGTCTGTCCCGTGTGCAGTCCGTCGACAAGTCCACGACGTCCACATGCGCATGTCGAGACGACGCTTCTCGTGACTCCGATCCCAGATTATGGCTGCATCATCGAGTGCGTGTCATCGAGTGCTTGCTTTCACGTAGCATTATTCTTGTTGGAGACGGTTTTTTTATTCTACCTAATCTATCTAACCAGAAGACTGCCGCCGTCGAGCACATTATGCAAATAGCAAATTGCTCGTACATTAAAGTCGTTGACCTTCGATTCGTCATGCTGTGCGCCTAAATGACCGCTTGTGAATAGCTGTTGACCGACGGGCAAATCCCTAATTCTCCTCCGCATCTTCGCCGTCATCATCGTCATCATCCTCGTCATCAGATTTGGGAGGCTCCCATGTCTCCTCCAGCTTCAGGCCTTTGCCCTGCGGTTCCCGTGGTCTCAGTGAAGATCCGAGTAAAGCAGAAATCGTCGAGCGGTAGTTGCTAAGCTGCGGATCCTCGGCGAACTTCTCTGGCGCATCATACAAGCCCATCCCCACAAGAACCTCGCCGTCATCCTCAACGTTGGTCAGGTGATCGAAGCGCTCATTTTCTCCAGAAACCACAGGCTGTGAATGTGGTATTTGCGTAAAACTTTCAGGAGTTGGCGGAGACGTGCCGTACCGTTGCGCGGCGAGGACATCCCATTCCGCAGATTCGTCGGATTGTGGTCGTCGAGTCGTTCCGTCGTAAATTGAAAACGGCACGGAGGTAGATGGAGCCACGGAAGGGGGGTATGATGCATCCTTCCTTGGCGGACAGTCCCATGCTGAGGGTTGTGTATATGTAACACTCTCACCACTGCTGGGAAACAGGGGCAGAGGTGAAAAGGTTGAGCAAGGCGAAGTGTCATTCGAGTATGCGGTCATCATGGGTGAGAAGTGAGGTCGCGAAGCATATTGGTCGTTTGTATCAGAGTACACTGTTGAATAAGGATACGGATACGTGGTGAAGGATTGCCGCGGGGGTTGGGGCAGATGCGAGGTTGTATGCCAACTCAACGGGCGTGAGGATTGTTCGCCAGAGGTTGCCATGTTGTGGATTTGGTTGGCCGAGACTGATTCCACAGTTTGGCGTTGTCTTTGCGGCACTGAGCAATCGATGGCCGCAACACGTCTCCGACTGGCTGACGATCTAGGGCTGGTGTTGGTGCTGCACGGTTTGCTGATGCGAGCGTTTGAACCATTTCGCTGTTGTTGTCCTGCGGAACCCTTTGAGTGTCTTCGTGTACTTCGCGAGATGGCCATCTGGGTAGACATGTCCCCGAAAAAGACGTCATGGGAGTGAGGCATTGGTAGAGAGTCGGGAGTGAACTCCCTGTAGGAAGAGTACATCATTGTGCAGGAGGTCCGTCGTATGATTTGAGGTGAAGAGGACGTGCAAGGTGAAAAGGTAGGCTGAATGATGTTGAAAAGAAGTCAAGCTCGGATGAGTACGACTTTACTCGATATATAGGGGAAGGTCGTAGCTGGCAAGAGGCGGAGGGCGAAGTTGATGGGACCAAGGGATCAAGAGTCGAGTTAAATGATATGGTTCTCGACACAAAGGAAGGCAGCCAAGGGGTGGGAGTCGGAGGGATCGAGGAGAAACAAAACTTCATTCGTTGCAGGGACAGCTTGAAAGGATAAATCGAGCCAGTTCCGTGCCTAGCCCGAGCGAGATCCAAACCACTGCCATGGATCTCAGTGTGGGCCGGCAAGAGACAGGATAATAAATGACATGACATGGTCGGTTTTGGCGCTGGCGATGAACCAAACGTGCGGGTTGCATTGCTGTAAGCCCAAGCGATCGCCGCGCCAGGGATACGTACTGTACTGCGGCGTACAGTACAGTTTCCGCCGGTGCGTGAGCAACGAAGCGGGCTGGCTGTTTGTAACTACAGCACTGCGCAGTCCATACCTGCCGGGCATGGATTGCCTTCGGGGGCCTGCGACCAGGTCCATCCGCCTGCAAGAAGGTTAGTGTTGGGTGAGAAGACAGACCACAGATGAGCGTCAGGGCGCTTGGTGCGTGGATCTCTGGCGTGTCTTGTGGTAGCCGGCAAGGAAGACAGGGCCCGGGGCGTGATGGAGGGGGGTGGGCGTGCGATGAGAGAGGTGCGTCATACAAACACGCATACTGTAGCGTTGTGGTGTGTCCAGCACGGCTTGTAAAGGACCTGACAAGGGTGTCTCATCGGATGGATTCCAGTCCTCAAAGGCAAAAGAAGGATGGATCATGGATCCGTCTCTGAGGAGCCCCCCCCCCCAGTCGGGAGACAATAGCGCGTCGAGACGGGGCAGAGACGGTGTTGGATTGAACACCAAGGCCTTTTCCTCCATGTTCTGCGTCTTCTTCACACATCCAACACTGTACAGTAAGCACATGTGTGTGCAGTACAGTATTGTACGTCCCTCGTAGTCTGGCCGCATACCGCAGCAGAACGGGTGTCCAGGCAGATTCGGCGTTCCCCCCAGTGCGGCTTCTCGACGGGTGCGCCACTAATGCGACCAGCGGAGCCTTGCTCGGGGCTCCGTTGGTCCATGGGTGAGGATCCAGCAATGGCCAAGGCTGCAGGTTGCTCCATTGACAATTGGCCCAGAAAGCCTTGGTGTTCCCTTGAAGTTGGATGTCAGGGCGGAGACGAGGGGCTTACGAGGATCCTCGAGCTCCGTGTGAAGTACTGTACTTGCAGTCCTACTGTACCGTAGACAGGCAGACAGGGTAATGCTGCAGAGGCGCCCATCCGATGCACCTGCGCGCAACGGCCTCCTGACGGCGACTTGTGTGGGCCTTGTGAGCCCGTCGTGGCCACGCTCTTGTGTGTGCTGTACACATGATACATGCACAGTGAAAGAGTACCGTGCCGTTGCATGTTCTCGAGCTGGACGTCGCCTGCTTTCTTGCGCAGAATGTCCGGCGGGCGGGACGTCGCGTTGGCGTTGGATGGTGCGCTGGAAGCCTCGAAACGAGGGAGACGCTAAGTTCCGGTCACATCGGAATGGCCAGGGCCTCCAGGTCGTCCCCGCAGCAGTCTTTGACTGTTACACCAAGAAATTATACCCCCGCGCGGCCAAACTCGGGGCGCCAGCTCTTCCTTGCAGTTTTGATCGAGGGACAAGGCATTCATTATGTGCCTGTACTTCGTGCTGTTGTATGTGCACGCTACGTTTATGCCCAGCACTTTGTCGCAGGATAGCACCACATCGAGACAACAGGACCGTGTCAAGGAAGTTGGCGAGGGTCCGAGAAGCAGCGGGATCCGAAGCTTGGTGTACCGTACTGCAGGCTCGCGGGTCCCTGTGCCCGCAAAGCATACTGTGCAGTATGCGAAACGGAACACTGCGCAGTCAACACACTTCGGTGACTGGCGGGGGGCGTCGGGCGGCGAATGCGTGCATCCACACGTCGTGCTGTCCAAGGGCACCAGCTGCAAGAGCCGAATTGCCCATCCTTGGCGGCTTCACGAGGTGCATGCGGCAGAGCAGCCCCATGGAAGAGATGAAGAAGGATCCGGCGCATGCGAGGGCGTGCGCTTCGCTCCAAACACCCCCACCCAGCGCCGGGAAGCCCCAATCTGAGGCGCAAATTCCGACAGTAGCTGAAGGGGGTCGAGGATCGAGGCGTGTGGCCATGAGCGGAGACGAGAGCTGCCTGCATGCTGGCTGGGGAGGAGGCAGAGGGTCCCCTTGGCCAAGAGATGGGCCACTGCAGGGGTGCGAGAGGCGGCTGCGGGAGACGAGGACGCGCAAAGGGCGTTTGACCTTTCTGGTCGCAACCTTTTGGAATCGAGTTAGCCGCGGCACACCACCAGGTGTCAGGGGCCAGGAGCCACAAGCTGCGCCATTCTCAGGAAGACCAGGCAGTCAGTACCGTACTGTAGGAGCGACGTGATTCGAGTGTCATGCCGGGCCTCAGATGCCGAGCATCAACAATTCTAGGTGGACTTGGTTCAGCAAAAGGATTGAACGATTTTGTCGAGATGTCGTCTATGAGGTTTCGTGCTGGACATCATCCTTCATGACCTGACCTGGCCGCCTGGGTCAGCTCGCGAGTCTTGCCATAATGCCAATCACGTGATGCAAGGTTTCCCGACCAGCGCGGGGAGTGCAGCGCCCTGGAGCCAGTGAGCAACGCCGGGCAGGGGTGAGATTAATACTGGAGTGGATTGGTCCTTCCGTTGCGAGTCTGTTCAGGTACGGAATACGTATTAGTACGTGAGCGGCTGTCTGTCTCGGTCGACTGGGGAAACGAGCCGTACCTCAGGCACCTAACTTACCTAACAGGTGGCATGAATGCCGTCGATGCACCAGCACGAAGACATTGAGCAGTAAGTTACTTGGGTACAGTCTAGTCTGTTTCATTACAAATGTCTCCGAATCGCACCAATGCGAGAGCAGCGCAAAGGACGGGAGCTTGTACCGTCTGTATGTATCTTACAGACTCACTTGCAGAATCGCCGAGGCTACGTCGAAGACTGATCAGTGTGCTTTGACCTGGAGACTTGATCGTCTTTAACGCCGAGGCCGACTGGGTGCTGCACTGTACTTCACCCAGGTACTGCACTGCACTGTACTGTACACTGTACCAAAATGCCAAAGGTACCTTACGGGGTAGCGCGGCGGGGGATTTGCCGTGTCTCCCTGCCGCATGCTAGGAAAAGGTGCTACTAGCTCACCAGTGGGCGTCGACTTGCCTCATTTAGTGAGAACCCGGAAATGCTGCACCCAACGTTCGTTCATCCAGCCCTTTTAGACCAAAGACCTCAAGGTGAGTACAAAGTAGATACCTACGACAAATTTGATATTAATAGTACCTTACTATCACGGCAAGGCCTGCGCTCGCATCTCTCTCAAACAGGGTGCATGTGGTGAGGTGCGCTCTCATACTCTTCCCGAGCCGCTCTGTGCCTAAATACCTCACATTTCTGTATTATTCTGCCCTCGTACAAGTGCACTCGGAACGGCGGGCTAGCAGTGTGGATATTCATTACGTTCTTTGCGAGTCATTACTTACAGTAGTAAGTTGCCTCTTGCTCCCTCGTCTATCCGTAGTTGCCTTAACCATGTCCTTGTACCATCTCAGGCAGGATGGGCTGCGTGCCCAGTTCACACAAGCTACTTCGTACCCAGGTACTAGTAATTACTTGCATGGATTTATTGGGCTTTCACCAACGGAAACTTGAACTCTTTCCGGGAGTTGCGGTTAGAAACGCACGGACAGAGGCGACATTTTGACACTGCAGTTTCCTCGCCATTACCTCCCGTTTCAAAAGCAGACTGTTACGGACCGATGAACATACGGAGGGCGTTTTCTGAGGCAAAAGACCTACCTAGACGGTCATGATTGTCTTGCGTTGGATACGCAACGACGGCAGCTTTAGCGGAGCGAGCTGCCGATACAGACATACAGTACACAACTGGCAGTTGCTATTGCTTGCGAGATGGCGTACCGTCAATGAGGACATGGCCCTTTTCTTCTCCATTCTCAGCGCCGCTTGGTTCGCCAGCGAATGCGGTGTGGGCCCCTCGAGACAGGACCGCTCCGAGTCCGAGTCGGGGCAAAGCGACAAGGAATGGCAAAGTGTCGCGGAACGCGGGTGTTGCTTTCGCTCCGGAGGTTCTACCAAGCCGAGGTGATGGTTCTGCAGCAAATAGTCCGGTGATGATGGGTCCGATGATGATGCTGGCCGACGGAAAACGCGCCCCCTGATGTTCGTATACATACAGTATTGTCTCGGTCAGTGCTTGGGAAAGGAACAACCTCAAGTCGGCACCAGAGCACTTGTTGGCAACTTGGTTGCCGGATACGGTCAGAGTCGGATGACGTGAAAGAGGCAACTTGCAGCTACTGTATTCGTGTAGTCTGCAGTTGGTTAGCGCTGACCTTGATATTGGGAAGCGCAGAGTGGCAAAGGCAGACAGACCACTTCCTTCTTCTAGCGGCTTGCAGTGACTGTTGGGTGCTTTGCACGAAGACATAAGTGCAACTGCAAGATAAGGTAGGCAGGCAGCTGAGCGTGGACATGGATATGACTGAATACCCTTTACGAATGCTGTTATGAGGCTGTAATGAGGTTCTAAAGATTGATGGGCTTTCCCTCTCTTATCTATTCATAAACGGGCTTCCGCGGGATCGATGAGTCTACAAATTAGGATAACTCGAATCTCTCCACTGTTTCAAACCCGTCCGTTGTTGCCTGTGTATGAACTGCATCATGGACAGTCAGGGTCCCCATGCTGCGAGTGATCCTGATGCAGACGAACAAACGTCTTTACTCCCCAATCAAGATGGCCAAAGGCCTAGCTCGCAGGACCATGAACATCGCATGCTACGAGGGCCATTCTCACATCTCCTCTCCTTGGCTATCCTGGCCTTCCTCATCGAAGCGGGCAGTGTGTTGGAATCGATGCCCTTGTATAAAGTCTTTGAAGATGTCATATGTCGACAAATCGTCGCGCGCACCGACGAATCTACATCTTGCGGCGAGGACGCTCGTGTGCAGGCCGAGCTCGCAGTACTCGGAGGGTATAGATATACCTGTTCACTGATTCCAGGTGCGCCAGTTCGACTCCTTTCGATCTTGATTCAAGGATCTGAACGCTCATGGGGAGCATTTCGTTCTCAGGTCTAATCATGGCTATCCCATATGGTGTCATGGCTGAACGACATGGCCATCGTTCAGTGCTTACCTTGAGCGCGCTGGGTAGTTTCATCGAGGCAGCTTTGACTCTCAGTTTTTGTAAGTAACAATGAAGGCGATAAAAAAGGCTACTAAATCAGCACACAGGCCGGTGGCCTCGATACTTCGACTTGCGAATAGTCAGTGTGCTGCCATTGCTCACATTCATCGGCGGCGGCTCTTCAGTCCAGGGTGCTACAATCTTTGCCTGTCTCTCGGAGCTATCCACAGACACGTCTAGGTAAGAGAGAGAGAGAGACCGAGTGCTTCTTCAACGGGAGCAATAGAGTAAGATTTACAGCGAAGCTAATAAAAGAGCACACACACACACACACAACTGCAGAGCAACCGTGTTCGCCTACTTTGGAGGCGTCGACTTGGCAGCACGCCTCGTGCTGAGCATACTGGCAGCAAGTATGATTGACCGAGACGCCTGGGTGCCAATCTACATTGGTCTCGGCAGTTCGGCCGCTTCAGTCATATGGTCCATGTGCTTGCCCAGGGCTTCATTCGGCAGGCCCTCTCACCAGCCAGGCAACTCCACAGATGATGGTGGTGATGCCTCGAGGGAGGAGGAGTCTGAACAGCTTCAGTCTCCATCGCATACACCACTTCTAGGAAAAGTCCGAGAAGGCGTACAAAAGACGTGCAACTCATTGACGTTTATGTTTAACCGCGCCAACTGGTCAGTCTTTACGCTCATGATCCCTTTGTTGCTGACGAGCATTGCCTGGAGATCGTTGCAGCTGCTCGCGCAGCTCGCGAGAAATCGCTTTGGCTGGTCATGGTCCGACGCCAGCTACCTCGTCCCCTTTGAGACGAGCATCTGCATCGCCGTGATGATACTGCTTCTCCCCTGGGCCAGCTTCGTCATGTCCGATCGACTATCGATGCCCGCGGTTTCTCGAGACATGCTTCTCGCGCGGGCAAGCTGCTTTCTAATAGCATCGGGTGCCTTGGTGGTCGGCATATCCAAGAGTCCTGCCATCATGATCACTGGTACGTCAAGGTCGATCATCACTGAAGGGCCTTTTCGCGTATATGCCTAAAATGAATCTTTAGGGCTTTGCGTACTCTACCTCGGCACGGGCTACAATGTCATCTTGCGCAGCCTCCTGGCCAGCGTTTCCGAAGGACACACGCCAATACTGTTCAACTGCGTCGCCCTCTTGGAGTCGGCTGGCTCTTTGATATCAGGCCCCGTGATGGCACAGTCCTTCAAAGCCGGTTTGAGTCTCGGCGGATCGTGGGCTGGCATGCCATTCTTTATCGCTGCTGGCCTGAGCACGGCGGCCTTGCTGACATTGTCGGCCGCGAAGCCCTTGGCGTAGTAGAAGAACTTACTAGAACGTACTTGATGAAACTGCCCAGCGTGTGTCGTGATAATTGTTGAGCATATCAGAGTAGACACATGTAGGTTGACTTGGCGATGAAAACGCCATCGCGAGCAGATTGGAGGTGTAATTATCACGAAATCAGCGCTGCTAATTGCGCAGAAAGTGTGGCTTCACATCGTTTTGTAACAGCAGGGTTCTTGTTGAAAACGACTACCAACTGCATCAACCAAAAGTCCCCTTTCCTAGTCGGTTCAGCGGCATGTGCTCATCTTGAGTGGCGACTAGAGATTCCCCAAATAACCAACTTCTCTCTTCTTTCTCTCTGCTTCTCAACTTCACCGTATTTCATGAAGTCATATTGGACCAGCTCTCACATTGAACGCCTCAGCAATGCACATCTTTCGCCGGGGCTCCATCTCGGAATGGGTGTTGAATGAATCGTTTTCTGGGGATATTGACCTTGCCATCTCATTCCAGGACTGCGTACTGTGCATCTTGCCCGCCTCCATCATGGCCTTGATCATCTCCGTGAAATGCGCTGTAGCTTGGCGCCGGAACGGAAAGTCGAAGCCGCGCGATGTGCTCTCCCTAGTAAGCTCAATACATCTTTACGCTTTGCAGTCATTCCATCTGGTTTGCTCCTGACTTGATGGTACCCAGGGATTCTGCGTCGTGCTGTCAGCTCTCATGGCCGCATCACTCTCCTGTTATGCTACGCTTCCGTCGTCGTCAGACGTCACCTCCAAGACTGCGATTCCCGCCCAAGCCCTCCGTCTAATCACGACACTACTCTTCGTTCTGTGTCATATCAATAGCGTTTGCGGTCTGAGGCAAGAGCTCGGCTTCTGGGTGCTTGCAATCGTCATAGGCAACGGCGTCAAGATCCACACACTGAGTCGGACTTCATACTTCAGTTCGTCTCGCACTATTGATACCTTGATCAGCGCGACAGAAACCATCATCATCGCTACGTGCTCTCTGTTTCTCGTGGCGCAGACGCTTGGCCCACTTCACTTGAGGGAAAAAGGAAAACATGGAGTTTGCACAAGCATAACAAGCAGCTTGCCGGTCGAGCTTCGAGAAGACAAGGCCAGCGCGCTCGCACTTGTGTTCATGACTTGGTTGACTCCTCTCTTGAAAGCAGGCTACAAGACGGAGCTGCAGACAAAACATGTGCGAGGCATCGGGTTGACTCCAGCTTCCAGCTACCAAAAGTCAGAGTTTCAGCAACCGCCCACAACCAGGGGCATCTTGCGAGATTTTTTGGCTATTGGGTTCTGGCAAAGCACATGTATAATCATGCTGAATATTCTTTCCGCTGCAGCTAGACTCTGTCAACCCTACATTGTGCGATCACTGGTCAACTTTTTACAAGGCGATCAACATGTCTCTATTGGGAATTGGTTGATTGTAGCTGTTGTCTTTGAGTAAGATCCCATCTCTGCTGGCCTCGGAGGGCTCTACCACTTACCTTCAACCAGTTTCACGGCCTTTGCGCTTCTCAGCGCCCACGCGAAGCAATCAGCGAACCAGTTGGGCTGTCGTCTCAGAGCATATCTCACACAACGCATCTTCCTACGACTACATTCGCGCTCGTCGCAACCTAGCTCTGCTCCATCACGAGCCGTAGTCCTAGCTTCGGTAGACGTCGCAAACGTGTCGAGCGGTCTTCATATGTTATTCGAGGCGATACCCACCACGATCATCGTGGGCGTCAGTGCATACATGCTGTTCCGAGTCATCGGACTGGCCTTTGTTGCGCCGTTTGTGCTCGCCGTGGCAAGCATGTCGATCCCGCTTCTTCTCGGAAACCAGTTGCAGAACAGCCAGAGGCAAACACTCGAGGCGACGGAAGCACGCCTTACGGCGTTGAAGCAGCTTCTTCAAAACCCGCGTGGCGCGAGAATCGAGGGAATGGAGTCTTTTGCGACAAACGAACTGCTCATTACTCGACAAAGGGAGATCGAACGAATGAAATCATATCGACGGGTCGAGATCTTGGTGCTTGTCGTCGCTGGTGCCGTGTCGGGGCTATCGATTCTGGCGTCTTTTGGCTTCTATCCTTTGACAAAGGGAAGCGCCAATCTCGATTACAGCGTTCTCTTTTCGGCACTTTCCATTCTTGCGATTATGATATCGCCGCTTCTCAGCTTCATTCAGATGCTTCCATCTCTCTTTGAAGGCTGGGTCAGCTGGGTACGTGTTTTGCATTTTATTCGAGAAAAACTTCACCCTGGCCCTTCAGGGGGCAGCCGGCCTTTCTCAAAGACAATAACAGAACTGCCGCCCAAGGGTTTAGAGAAGGGCCCCAACGTCATCCTCAGCCTCGAATCGGTCACAATCCAATATGTTGAAAGTGAGCCGATTTTGAAAGACATTACTTTCTGTCTAACATCAGGCGAAGTCGCCGTCATTCTAGGCCCTGCAGGCTCCGGAAAGTCATCTCTCTTGAAAGCACTGCTGTCTTTTGGAGAAGTTGAGATTACCGGGGGTTCTATTACTTTCGGTTATAGGAGAATATCCTATTGCTCTCAGACCCCATGGTTCTTAGAGAATGAATCGATTCGCGACAATATTATCGTAGATAATGACTTTAACCAAGGCGTTTACAACGCAGTACTAGACTGTTGCGCACTGGGACCCGACTTAGCGAGCTTTGATGAAGGGGAAAACAGACTGATCATGGATCACGACGGCTCGCAGCTGAGTGGAGGGCAGAAGAAGAGAATTGCGTTGGCGCGAGCACTGTATGCGATGCCAGATATGTTACTACTGGATGATGTTTTTGCCGGCCTGGACTTGAAGACTCAGTCACTCATTCAGTGGCGCCTCTTCAGTCCTCAGGGCTGGCTAGCCAGCAAACCTCATATTACAGCGGTACTAGTTTCGTCTGATGGTAGGTTCTGACCCTCTAAGGAGCCGGACCGATGGCGCTGACGATATGGACGCGATGGGCCAGCTTCGACGGCTACTGGCATATCAAATGCTCGAGTATTTGAACTTTCCAATGGTCAACTACTACCCCATACAACTGATGAGAAAGTCAGACACGATGAGGATGGTGCTCAGATACTATCAGACGACACGTTTGCAGCCCCTCTCGACACGGACACGGCTGCATTGCCTCAAGAGCCAAGAGAAGAATCGCAGCTTCAAGTCCCAAACGCTACAACTCAACTCGCATCGCCCGATGACGCAGTCCAAATCACAAAGCGAATGGAATATGCACGGTACTTCACACATCTCGGCTTGTTTGGTATAATTCCGGTCTTAATCTTATTGCTCGCCCACGCGGGCATCGAGAAGGGAAGCCGTTAGTTTTCCCCATGTTTCTCTGACGACGGAACTGGGGAGGCGCTGATACGATGAATAGCTTTTTGGCTGTCACACTGGGCCAGCCAGAAACAAACGGACAGGGCAGGAAACTCGACTGGCTTCAATCTTGGCGTGTACGCTTGTTTCATTCTCGGATCGGTGATTGCGCTCTTTGGGGCGTCATGGTACATTTGCATCTTTGCTTGATTCCGGATGTATTCACTGAAACAAGACTGACGTGCGCCAGGATCTCCTTTATGCAGCTCATTCCTAATAGTGGTATGAGCATCCACGAAAAGATGGTGACGACGCTGGCCTGCTCGCCAGTGTTATTCATTGAAGAAACAAGGCCCGAAATACTGAACCAGTTTGTCAACTTTCCTGAAAGCTAGGTGCCCATCTGACTTTGAGTACTAGTTTCACGAGAGATGTTGAAGAAGTAGATCTACAGCTCCCGCTTTCTTTGATGAACTTATTATTCGGTATGAGAGGGAAGCCCCTTAACGAATGCTAAGCCTTTCAGCTGACGGAGTTCTATAGCCGCGTTGGCACTCATCGGTTCCGTCGTCACTCTGGCCATCTCCGCCCCGTACACCGTAGTTCTCATTGTCATTCTTGTCCCCTGTCTTTACTTCATAAAACAACTGTACCTACCGACATCCAGTCGCTTGCGAACCATTCAGATTGCTTCGCAGGCTCCCATCCTCAATACGATTTCCTCCAGCATCCCGGGACGGGACACTATTCTCGCATTCGAACTCGGGCCGCGTCTCTCTGCAGCCTTGTCCCGACAGGTCTTTGAAGGACAAAAGGCAGGGTACCTTTTTCGCTCTCTGCAAACATGGCTGTTGCTCGTGCTGGAGCTCATGAATGCTACACTGGCGACGGTGCTCGCTGCGCTCCTTGTAGGGCTGAAGAGTCACGGTAAGAGCCAGGCAAGTATTGGCTGGGCCGGCATCGCGCTCGTCAACACTGTAAGCATGGGCGCGGAATTGTCGCTTCTACTCAGTTGGTGGGTGAGGCTAGAAGGGAGCATGGGATCCATGAGACGAATCCTGGAGTTTGTCGCCATGGCGCCGTCGAGCAGCGTCATACCGATCGATACCGACAAAAGGGAAGAAAAGGACGTTCGAGTGGCCAATCTCACCATTACTCGCGGGTTGGTCTCGCACTCACAATTGCGTCCGTCAAAGCTGCATACATTTACTAACAAAATGCTTCAGTGAAAAGCGTGTCGTCCAAAATGTGTCTCTGAGTCTTCGACCTGGAGAAAAAGTTGCCCTAATAGGGCGGACTGGAAGGTAGGATTCATCTTTCATGTTCTGCTCGGTCACCGAGCCTTGAGTTTGCTGACTATCGCTTGCCTGAAGTGGCAAAACGTCTCTCATGCAAGCCTTCTTTCAACTAGGTGCCATACAGAGTGGACAAATCTCGGTCGCGGGAATCAACATTGCAGATGCATCTCGCCAAGATCTGGAGCATCTACTTGTAGGACTTTCGCAGCACACTTTTGTTAACACCGTAAAGTCAGTACGGGAGAATATCGACCCATCAAGCTCATCCTCCCAAGAAGAGATTGAGCGAGAGTTGCATAGGCTTTCAGACCCCGAAACCGCGCAATATATTATATCGAGGTTAGACACTACGGAATCGGACTTGCCACTCACGACTGGCTGGGTGCAAATAGTCTCTCTGGCGCGTATGCTGTTGAGGCGCCAGGGGACATTATATATACTTGATGAGCCTACAGCAGGGTAATAACTTCCTGCGTCTCCTGTTTTGGCAAGTCGTTGCCAACGTCGGCTAATGGGCATCGGACCACAATAGCATGAACTCAGAATCTCACATTCGAGTACTCAACGCGATCCTTGAATCACTTGACGATAAAATCGTCTTGATATCAACGCATAACTTGAGGGGTCTTGATCTGTTCGACCGTGTTCTTGTCATGTCCAACGGTCAGCTCGTTGAATCTGGCGCCCCCGGGGATTTGTTACAAGACGAGACAAGCTGGTTGCATGCATTGGCATCTTAGAGACGAAAAGCAGTTTCTCGATCAGCTTCAGAACATTGAAGTTGTACTGAAAAGCCAGATGGACTAGTTTATCTGAGGTGATGCACCGCATAATCTGATTTATATGGAGAAAGCACCCCTGACTGACGGAAACCTCAACTTCCAGGAAATAAAAGCCAACTTGTAACGCAGTATCACACTGATTCCTCTCGGGAAAGAGCCGGAAACACACCGCAGGTTTCCATTCGCTCTAGCATTTGGGCCTCTGAGAGATTCGTAACAACGATGATGTTGACCTCATACGTCGTCATGTTCAAAGACTTGAGCTTGCAAGAGCCCATTTTGAAGAACTCGCCCAGGCGCACCAAGTATTCCGTTATAGTGATGAAGCCGCTGGCCGAAAGTGATATGAACTGCCCATCTCCTTGTCCTCGTGACAGGTTGTGCCAGAATAGAGAAATGGCGGGAGGTCCGGCCCTTGCCGGTTCATTTGGCCCTATGCTCTCAACTGTTCCCTTTGCTAGGTCCAGATACTTTCCATCGACGATTGGATATCCACTTCGGGTCCATAATTGAAGCCTGAGGCTATCTGTCGCACGTGGCTCAAATGATTCGTCTTCTACTCTTGGAGGTTGTGAAGCGCTTGAGTCCATGGCTTCACTATTGTACCTGCTGAAGAACTCGGAGTGACTCTCGAACCCGAACGGCGAGGTTGAATGGAGGAGAAAGTGACCCATGAGAAGCGGTAGCAGCAGCAGAGATCGTCGACAAATATACGAGATTGTACTCTGACTCATTGGACTTCTTTCGTTGCAGCCTAATTAAGAGTCGTCAACAGGCAACAAGATTTGCACTAAAATGGCAGGTGGAAGTCGTCTGTCTTTGGCTTTTGCTGCCAATATGCCAATAGAGAGTGCAGCTTGAGATCTTTCATAGAGGCCGAAGATGTGCATAAGCTGGAGTCAACCAACATGGTCTTTGGGGGCCAACAATGTAAAGAGCTGGAGCTCTTTGGCCCTATGGATTCACGGAACCATCTCGTCAAGCGCTTCTCAAATCTAATCATACGTACGCAAACACACGTCAGTGTTCAGAGTCAAACATTGTCAATAGCATCGCGAAGCAAGTTGCCACCTAAATCTCTCAAAGAAATAATCCCCGAGTCCTGGTCCGACTTGATGCCGATGCTCCGGCACGAAAAAGGTACAAAAGATGGAGACTCAGGTCCGAGTATGGACCCACATCGGCGCCAGAATCGGCATCGGCCCGCGCCGCATCCCGGCAGGCCTTTCCCGGTAAACGCGGGCTTGGCTATCGGCCCGGACGGCCGTTGTGTAGGCACGAGGCGCTGCAGATCTTCGGATCCCTCGCAGGCATTTCAAGGTCTGATTCGTGCGCCGTTCTCAGTGACGGATCTCACGAGAAAAAAACCTGGTAAATTTGGCTTGCGTCGAGCAGCAGGTGTCGCGCCGCAGACGTCGTTATCGGACCATTCTGACATGAGACAAGAAGGGGGCGAACAAATGGTACTGTACAGTGTGAAGTTGGTACGTAGCTAGCTTTCTCTGTGCTTTTCAGCCCCAAGAGGTACAGCATCGACCAGCGCCTGCACGCTCTCTTTGCCGCCATCATCCGCCTCTTCTCCCCAAGGCTGCATCGACCCCGGCAAACACGGAACAGCTACTGTACAGTACAGCAAGTCGCGCCTTTTCAAGGTGTTTTGACAGGCATGCACGGGCAGCTTTCAGCGGGCCAACCATGACGTGAAGCATTCTCACACTACACTTGCCAGTCACCTTTCTGGAGGTGACTTGAGAGGGCTGGACTGGACGCCCAGACTTGGAGCGATTAGATGAGCGTGAAACAAAAGACAGTCAAAGTAGGTTGCAAAAAGGAGCATCAGTGTCATGAGATGGAAGACAGTGCAACCAAAGAAAGGGGGGAAGGCCTTCAGCGGAGCTACAGTGCAGTACAGTAAATGTCAGCGCCGCAGGGCGAGGGGATCGACCGGCCGCGACGACTTTTTGTCTTCATCCAACCCACCAAGAATTACAGCAGGCATCGGCCGCTGCTCGATCCGTTTTAACGCATTCAAACGGGGGGGGGGATGCCATCCCACACACCTTTTGATTCCGCTGTACGAAACAACTCAAGTTACTGGACAGTATCAGTAGTAAGGCATGTATCTGCAGGTTACAGTACACGTGAACCGCTCTGCTCTGCTTTCCCTGTCCCCGGAAACATGCCATGCTTTGCCGGCCCAAGATACGTATCAAACAAAACACACACACTCACATGCTGTACAATCGGGCCCTTTTGGCTGGCCGCTCGTCAATCCGTCCTGTGACGCCGCAGGACAGTGTGCGCGCCGTCTTTCCTTGGGGATAGGGCCGCGAGACGGGTCATACATGCCAGGCAAGCTTCATCTAGGCCCATGATACGCTCACGCCTCTCCTTCTCTCACTCACTCACTCATGGACGAGTTAGGCTTCCGCACCAACCCGCTGCCACGGGTCGAGACCCCCCGGCCCGAGCTGTGCTGCACTACAAAGTATCGATAGGATATGCACACGCCTTCGGGCCATGAGGCACACATGGGGGGAGGGCAGGTAAACCAGTCAACCAGCCAAAGCCTCTTGTACTGTACATTGCCCAAAAGTTGGGCACGCCAGCGAGTGACGACGTGAGGCTACTGCTGCACTGTAGGATAGAGAGATCCTTTTGGTGCTTTGTCTTGCCACCAAGAGACCTGCGCTGTTGTACATATTGTCGCGGAAGGGAACCGTCTTTTGCGTCGGTTGGTCGGGAGCGACTCGACGCCTTCCTACTGTACTGTACGTATTCGTAGGTTCACACACACACGCCATCCCTGCGCCAATCCCGTGCATACATACGAATACATTAATACTTCCATTCGGTTCTGTAGAACTGGAGCCGATTGGTGTTGCAGGCCTAGGTACAGTTCTGCACTTCGTACTCAAGACAAGGGTATGCGCTCACTTGTCCCCGTGGGCCACACGGGATTGACGCTTCATCCAAGTGTGGGGGTGTAAGTGTAACTCGGCTTCATTGCTGCTGATGACGAGCATGATGATCGATGAGTTCGTCCACACTCTACGATAGTAAGTTGCTGCTAGTATCTGTATAAGTTACTTCGCACTTGCGTGCACAATGCTGCGCGCACAGTACTGCACGTCGGACGGCGAGACGTGGGATACACCCAGTTGTTTTTTTTGGCGTTGATGCCACAAGGAGGAAGTAACTCATTCGCTCACTGGCAAACTGGCACAAGTCGGCTTTCTCCTACGTTGCCTTGCTCCTGCGTTACTGCACAACTTCGAGAGCTGCTTACCGTATGGGCACTAAGACTTTAAGAGCCTCCCCTTCACTGGGAACACCGGGCGTGACCTCTCGTGCGAGCCGCTCCCGTCAAGCAAAGGGGGGTTTGAGCAAGGAAACGTCAGAGAAGGCGGCTAAGTACCCACCCAGTAGGCCTACGGCGCGGCTATCCAAGTTACTACTGTACCTGGACCTGTTTTCGCCTCCAAGGGACGACGTCCGTTGTATCGGGTGTTCCCATGAGCATGTGCCTCCCTCCTCCCTCTGTCTCTGCTTGAATGCTGCCGGAGATGCGCCTGCGTTGACCGAAGGTAACCGAATTCTCGCGTCGAGCCCAAGTGCCCTGCATTGGACATGGCCCATTGCCATGGGAAGCCTCACCTAAACGATTCTCAACGCGACTGCCATCCTATAGCTTGTTACGCACGCCCATGATGCGGGCGTACAGTGGCATGTAAAACAACGCCGCCATTCGAGCTGTGACACCTGCCGACTCGCCCCAAACCCGCCACTACGTTCGACTGCTATCACGGTGCGTCGTTTATACACTATAGTCGCGGGTTTTCGAAGTAATCGTGTGCACGCGGTTGAGGCACAAAGTCGTCTTAGCGGCGTCGTTCTAGGCTCGCAGTATCTTGTCGCCATGTGCCTGGCGCCGAAAGACGATGCGCGGGCAACCCGCCATGTGACGCAGTCAGGTAACAGAACACAGAATAAGAAAAATTGTCTGTCTCACCGCTTCGTCGCCAGAGAGACATTGGAGGGCTTTCTTTCCCTCAAGGCTTTCCCTCCTCGGGATGGTGTGCCAGGGCTTGCGCTGGCTCGCTCGTCACTTGGAACACTCGGGAATCGTCACAATAGAACGAGTTTGCCATCAATGGACGACGCCACGTCCCACTTGCCCGATATGGTGGCTACGGGCTGAATGACCGTGGGAACGAGGCTGGCCGTAGGACTGCGTATCACAGATGGGGCTTCACGTCGGTCCTAATCCTCCGTCTACAGTGGGGGGAGAAACAAACGTCTCATCTTCTGGGTGTGAAATGCACCAAGTGATTAGGCGGCACCTTTGTCAGGCAACTGTACTGTACGAAGTAGTTATCGAAGGCCAGGTCCAGGCTCCCGATGACTATGATGCGACCAGGGAGATAACCATGGCCCGCCTACTCGTAGAGGGAGAATGACGACGGGAGTCCCTCCACTCAGAGGAGCAGGCGGGACGCAGCTGCCATGTCTTTGCCGAGGCCGCCAAAACCCTCGCGCTGGACCTTGAGGGTGGCCAAGTCGACGGCAAACCTGACGCACTGGTTGAGATCCCACGACGCATGGCCGACGACCAGGCCGTAGAGCATGCCGGCGATAAAGGTATCACCCGCACCGACCGTACTGTTTCGCCCGAGCGAGAAAAGAGCGTTAGCAAGGGGGGGCGAGATCGTGGAAAAGGAAGGAGCGTGTGTGCGCCCTGAGGGTGTGTGTCGAGCGCGGAAGAAAGGGACATGCAAATGCATCCCGCTCGCATCGTTAGGGGGTGCGATGAAAAGAGGCTTTCTGGCGCCATCGGAATGCGCTTATGGGGTATGCTCGAGGATGGAACAAGGTGGAGGAGAGAGAGACGTACTCGACGACTGCGATATCCCTCGGCTGGCGTTGCACAGGAAAGCGATGACATTCGCCGAGGGGCTGAGACAGAGCCGCTGCGCCGTCTGCGCCCCAGGTACATAACCCCACGGATCTAGTCGCCAGGCAATACGTATGTCAGTCGAGCGAGCCGGCAATGGCAGGAGGATTGACATTCGAGGCAAAGAAAGTAAGGGTGCCAGTGGGAAAGGGGGGGCGTAAGCATTCACGTCGGACGGCATACCCCTGTCGTCTGTGCTCGCCTTTGAGACATGCTTCGGCAGACCGGTGACCACGACTCTACCGATGCTTTTTTCAGTAAACGCCCAGCATATGCGCTCATGGATCGATTCTTAAGTCGAGAGGCAGAGCGCCAACAGGCTGGGACCACTGCCTCCCTTGCGCGGTTCCTCGCCCTCGTGGGGGTTCTTGATGGAGGATTGTCTCACCTCGGCCCAGGTCCTGGAGTAGAAGACGACGTCCGCCTCGGCCGCCAGTTCGGGCAGGCCAGGGCGGCCGGGCTTCTCCACCTCGACGCTGACGCGGGCAGCGGGGAGCTCGCTGCGCAGCAGTCGGATGCAGGCGAGCGTTGTGTCTGGGATGCGGCCCTGCAGCATAGGAGGGGGGGTTAGAGGCATAAGCTGTCAGGAGATATCCTTTTTGCCATGACCGACTTGTCTCGACGCCGAGGCAACCGACGCGCAGCGCGAACTGACCTCAAAGTGCCACCAGGTGTCGCTGTCCGAGTCAAAGTGTCCGACAATGGCTTGGAACTCGCGCGCCGTCATCTCGGCAAGGTCGTGGTAATTGACAATGGTGCGCGTGCCCGTGGCCTCGCTGCGGATGATGTAGCTGCTGGCCGGCTCGGCGCTGTCTTGGCGGTACAGGCAGTGGCTGAAGTCGGCGCGAGGCCGGGGGCCAAACGAGGTGAGGATGCGCCTAGTCGCAGGCGATGACTCCTCCGGTAGGGAGGAGACGAGGTACGTGCGGACGTCGTCATGGTTGTTGTGCTCGAGGAACTGCTCGAGAACCTCGAGAGTATTCGGGCAGTTGCCGCCGCGGCGGACGGCGAGGGACGTTGCTCGTAACTTGGAGTCTTCTTCCGGATATTGCGGGACGCTGTCCACAGTCAACAGGTTGAAGCGGTGGATCGAGTCGATGTGGATGGTGACCTCAGTATGGTGTCGACGTAGCAGGCTCCGACGAGGATGAGGTGCTTCATGGTGGTTGATTTGGATGTTCGGGAATATTCACTCGACTACCGATGAGAGCCTCAGGCCACTGGCCTCAAGGGCCTGTGGCAGGCAGGTCGTCGATTCACCGAGCGGAAGGATCAGGTCGGGGAAAGGTGGGGGTTCCGCCCGCACCGTCATCGTAAAAGGCGGGGCACCCGGCATGACGGACAAGGAGCTCCTCGTATTGACTCCTACCCTACACCACATACGCTATCGCCGTTTTATGGACAATGGAACCTGAACTGCCTATTTTGGATCCGATGCAGTATGTCAATATAATTCTTATGATTATAAGCATAAACTTCATCGTGTGGGCACTCTTGCTATGGGTATAGGCTTGTGGTTGGTTGTTGAATAACGACAGTGACTGTAAATCCTCAATATCATGACCAGCTACGTCCATGACGCATTATGACGAGTCGTGTTTACAGTATGCTGCCCAGGAAAGCTAACATCGAAAAAAAGGCTCACCAGTACCACGTTGTCAGCCGCCGGCTCAATTGCATGTCGGTAGGATAGATAGGGTGCATCCTAGCAACAACTCATGGTCTCTATCAAATGTCGGCATCCTCCAATGATGGCTGCGTCCGAGAGCAAGCGCCGCCCCGCGCTATTCAGCCCGGCGGAGCTTGGTGCCATTGTTCGGAGTCCGGATTCTACCCGGATCGAATTGAGACTTTTCCATACTCAGACGCCGAATGAACATCCATGCTCGGTCAATAACTCCCAGATACCTACACAAGGATTCCGTCCGGTAGATATTGATAGAAATAACCGCAGTCGCCGGCCGAGCCCCGCCCGAAAACACCGATCGCCGGCGACCCGCCTCGCATGCGCCGCCCGCAGAACGGAACAGCTGCCGCCAGCCTATCCCGCAGTCGCCTCTGTTGGCACCGGACAAACCGGGGTCACGGACGTCGTCGTTGCCGTTGTCGAAGTGTCGCAGCCGATTAGTCCGCCATGAGGGAGGGAAACCTCCACGGGCGCAAGGCGTCGTACAAGGAGCCAACCCCGCCTGGCTTTCGACCCCACGGAGACGGCTGCTCGGAAGACGGCGATGAGGATCATAAGCCTCTCGAGGTAGGCAGTGGACGTACTATGAAGAGGATGCGCTGACATGGAAGTCAAGGTCATGTTTGATCCCGCCAGCTCCCACCGCCGCAAGAGCTCACTCGTCTCGTCCGACCCCGTCGTCACCCGCTCGGTGCACCTGGCACGTCGAGATCAGTGCCTCGTTCACCAATTCCTCGAGTCTCAACGTCGCGCCAATGGCAAGGACCCGAAAGATCGCACGCCAAACGTCGACAATCATCGACAGGAAGGCTCGGCGGACCATGACGAACGCCACCACAATGTCGATGGTTCGGCCGAGACAAAGGAACTGGGAAGCCTGATAGAACACGCCGACGAGCAGCCACAGACACGCGAGATGACGGAGCCCGTGACGGATCTCGATGTTTCCCACTCGGACGACGTCAACAGCCGCATGTTGACCAAGAAGCAGCTGAGCGACATGGCATGGGGCGTTAGAGAGTTGAGTAGGCGTCTGAGCAGCATGCGGATCCGATTCCGCGTCAAGTCCATCTTCATCCTTACAAAGGTCTACGATCACGACCTCATCCCCAAGACGAGAGAGCTGGCACGCTGGCTTCTCGAAAAAGATCGGACCGTCCATTATGTCGTCTACATACAGGACAAGCTCAAGACGCACAAGAAATTCGACGTCGGAGGTCTGCTCGATGATCTTGCACAGGAGCATGCCAAGGACGGCGGCGATGTCAAGACGGAGCGCGAAGCCCTCGAGCAGCGGCTGCGATACTGGGACGAGCACATGTGCAAGACGCGCCCGCACACCTTTGACTTTGTCATTACCCTTGGCGGCGATGGAACCGTGCTCTATGCCAGCTGGCTCTTTCAGCGAATCGTGCCGCCCGTCCTGAGCTTTGCCCTCGGCAGCCTCGGATTCCTTACAAAGTTTGACTTTGACGACTACAGGTCAACGCTCAAGTCGTCGTTTGAGCGCGGCGTCACTGTCAGCCTGCGGCTACGTTTCGAGAGCACAGTCATGAGGAGCGTCCGGAGGTTGCCGGAAGAGTCCAGCGGGAGCTCCGAGGAGGACGAGGACGAGGACGAGGCGCACTCCAAGAGAGATCTTGTCGAGGAACTCATCGGAGAGGAGCGCGATGACGCACATACGCATCGGCCGGATGGGACATTTGAGATCCTCAACGAGGTCGTGGTGGATCGAGGGCCGAATCCAAGTAAGTTGGACCAAGTACCTCACATGAGCTTCAGCTGACAAGAAATCGTAGCCCTGTCTACAACCGAAGTCTTTGGCGACGACGAGCACTTCACCTCGGTCCTCGCCGACGGCATCTGCGTGTCGACGCCCACAGGTTCGACAGCCTACAACCTGGCCGCCGGCGGGTCACTATGCCACCCCGAGAACCCCGTCATGCTGCTGACGTCGATATGCGCACACACGCTGTCCTTTCGGCCGATTATCTTACCAGACACAATCGTCTTACGCGTCGGCGTGCCGTACAACGCGCGGACGTCGTCGTGGGCGAGCTTCGATGGGCGCGAGCGCGTTGAGCTACGGCCGGGCGATTACGTGACAATCAGCGCCAGTCGGTACCCGTTCGCCTCGGTCCAGGCCGAGGGCAGGCGCAGCGAGGACTGGGTGAATAGCATCAGTGGCAAGCTGGGTTGGAACACGAGGCAGAAGCAGAAGGAGTTGAAGAAGTGGGATGGGTAAAGCAGCGTCTGCTGAACGCGGGTAATAGATAGTCGCTAATGAGAACACGCGCTGGCGCATTGTCCTTGAACACTTGAATTTGATCGTGCGGTCGACCTCCAAGAAGCTTGCCGATTGAGTGAAGACATCACGGCAGCACCAGCAGAGTGTTTACGACGCTGCTCAACACTTGCGACGCGCCAAGACTTCGTGGCGATTTGAAAATCTTTCTTTATCTACAGAAAAAGAAGCCTGGTCTTCAACAAGTCCTCAAGGCAGAGTGCCAGAGTGGTTAATGGGTATGACTAGAAATCATATGGCTTCGGCCTCGCAGGTTCGAATCCTGTCTCTGTCGGATTTGTTTTTTGACTTGTAGTTACCTTTTTTGGACGGGTCCCCCACTGTTCAAGAGTTTCGACGGAAATCTTACTTTTTTTTGCCAGAAAAAAGGGTTTTATGAAGTTGTGAGCTAATGATAGTTCGTGATTGTCTCTGATTTCATAGTCCTGTCGACGTAGAGTATGCATCGGACGGGGTGACTTTGCGCGCACAGGCCAGGAAAGCGTCACACCAAAGGCTGCCAGATTGCAGAGACCACGTCTGCAACCTCATCGACGGCTGAGGAGGATCCAAACAGCCCGCGAAACCTTCCGTCTCAATTGATCAAGGAAGTATAAAGAAAAACAACTCGCCTACTCAGAGCCATTAGATGCCCATCATGTCCTTTGATTCCCTGCCGCCAGACCTATTCGACACGACGACAATCGCGTCGCTCCTCTCCACCGTGGCCATTGTCGGCGCCGCCTACGCAGCCTCCCGCCGGTGCCTGGGCGCCACGACGTCCCGCGCACTCCGCTTCCTCTTCATATGGCACTTCGCCGACGCGCTGTGCCACTTCATCCTCGAGGGGAGCTTCCTGTACCACTGCTTCTTTACGTACATTGAGGTGCCCCGTCGCGGCGGCAGCGGCAGCAGCAGCAGTGGTGGTAATAAGGGAGGAGGCGCCTCGTCGTCGTCGTCGGTGACGAACCTCGACTATGCGAATCTCTTTCCCACGCCGTATAATTACCTCGGCCACGAGGACAGGCGTATTTACGGTGCCCAGGCCGGTGGCGGGAACCCGTTTGCGCAGCTGTGGATGGTGTATGCGCGCGCCGACAAGAGATGGGCCGGCGCTGATCTGGTTCGTGTCTCTCTCCGTTTATACATGCTCTTGTTCCAGTATACTATTGTTTGAGTTTCCCGTTGTTCGAATATCTACCTGTGATGATATCCCCACCCTTCTCATGATGGCTCCCTCTGGACACCTCGGACAAGACACCACCAAAGAAGAACAGAGAGCTCGTGCAACTGACCACGTATCTTCTCCTCCATCCAGGGCGTAATCAGCCTCGAGCTGCTAACAGTCTTCTTCGACGGCCCGCTGGCGTGCTACATCTGCTACCTCATTGCCAAGAGGAACCCCAAGGCCAGTATCTGGATGATTGTCCTGGCGACCTGCGAGCTCTATGGCGGTAAGCTTCCCCCCCCCCCTTGACGGGGCTCATTCGCCCCACCAGGGATATCAAGACATTTGGGGACCCTCGACTGATAAGCATATCCCCTCCCAGGATTCATGACTTTCTGCCCCGAGTGGCTTACCGGCAACATCAACCTCGACAGCAGCAACTTCATGTACCTTTGGGTATACCTCGTCTTCTTCAACATGCTGTGGGTGTTTATCCCGATGTACGCGATTTGGTACTCGTTCAACGATATTTCCAAGGCCTTCGCCGTACGGGCTGGAAAGAAGAAGCGGTAGAGGTTGTCGAGTCTACGTAACGCACGAGATCTCGCTGTACAGGTTCGGGGCCTGCTTGAGTTTCAACAGAATATAGGCAGGTGCTGAAATAGCTTGTACACCTCAACAATTCGTCACGACCAAAGAAAATGAGAACTACGAACTCGTAGTGCGACTTAGGAAAGAAGGCATCATCACAACACAGTCCTATAGTGGGGTGAAGAAAGAAACGTCTAATCCTTTGCTCTTGTTAAGCTTGGTACGACAAGTGAGAAGCGCCTGATGATCGATATCATGGCACTACGAGAGTCATACGAGAGGAAAGAAATCACGGAAATCCGATGGATCAACGGACAAGATAACCCATCAGATGCCTGCACGAAAAAAACTCCAAACTCAGCGCTCACCCGCTTGATTGACACGAACTACCTGACTATTCGTGTGGAAGCATCTGTCAACCTGGTTCAAAACGTACCACAACCACCACTATGAGAAACTAAACACGAAGCAATCGTCGTACGACCCATGTTTGTTATTTACGCCCGCAACTTCAAAAGATTTCGGGATATGCATACATACTACCTGAATGTGACTACAAATATGTCTGCTGATTTCAGGGCGGCAACTTAGTCAACATACGGCGCGAGGTTATACATTTTTTCCACAGGACTATCATCGACATACAGCGTGCCACAATGGAGGGGTTAACATGGATGTCGTGGCTTGCGCAGACAGGAAGCTGGGCATCATGAAGATCCACATCTTCCAATTGCTACTCAACCCAACTTACACAACTAGTCAACCCAAGATTCGACTTACACAACTAGTCAATCAAACCGACTTATACAACTAGTCGAGCCAACTTGACTTACACAATTAGTCAAGTCACATACCTATTTTCAAACCGTCAGGATGAGCGACTCAGAGAAGCTGAAGAAGCCGGCTTTCGTGCTAAAGAGACCAGAAGACTGGACTCGTTGGTATAAAGGAGTCATCGCTGCCTGCACCTACGATAAGGTGTGGAGGTATATCGATCCAGACAGCACTCTGGAGCTCGAAGAACCTCAAAGACCTATCTTTAAGGTCATCAACGACCAAGAAGAAGATGAACTTCAACAGGAAGATCAACCCGGATAGGGGCTCCGTACCCTATACACCGATCCAGTCACAGGAAATCTCAGGGAGAGGTTGCAAGAACCCCCTAAGATCGATCTCACATACTTTACGGCTGCGAAGACTACCGCCAAGTCAGGGGCATGGCAGTATTCTTGGGCCGATAGTGCGTGAAACTGCGTCACTTTGCACACGCGGCCTGCCGTCCCGAGCACCAAATGACTCGCCTCTCGTTGCTTGACCTGGAGACTACGTCTCTGTGCGACATACGAATGACAGTGGGCCACGGGTAAATCCAAGGACGCAAAGGAGGAGCGTGATGCGGCATTGACAGGTAAAAATGGCAAAAAGAGAGAGGACCTGGTGGTTCGAGTCATTGGATTACACACACCAGTCTTCCTTTTGGGCCGGCACACAGGAAATAACCTCCTCAGGCTCAGGGGTAGTCAAATTGATCATGGAAACAGGGTATCAATTGGTACTATCAAATGTGCTATTGTTATGCAGAAGATCACCTTGTTGCTAGCCCAGTCAGGGTTCCCTCGGGATATGTGGCCATTAGCAGCCGAAGCTGCAGTCTATCTACTCAATCGGATAGAAACACATACCCTAGACTGGGAATCACCATGGCAAAGGCTACACGAATGGTTACGTGCCAACAACCCCGATTGGAAGAGCCTTCCGGCAGACTGCAGACCGGATAAGAGACATATACGTGCTTTCGGCTATAAAGCTTACCCCATGACTAGGGAACACCTACGAGGGAAGCAAGACAAGCTTACGCCTAAGGGGCACATTGGCTACCTATCCGGGTATGTGTCGTCAACCCAGGTTGTGGTGTGGGTTCCTAGCCTGAAAAGGAACGCTTTTCTGAACACATCGTACGTCTTGTTCGATGAGAAGGTGTTCTATGGAGAAAAACAGCGCCAACAGATCGAAATACAAAGCCACCTACCCTAGGGGGCAAAGGCAATAACGATACTAAGGAAAGGTCAACTCTCCCCTGTAAAAATTTTTCCTGCCTAGCAGCTGTTAGTGCAAGGGGTCTTTTTGCAGGGCCACTAGGGCAAGAGTCGGCCTCGGCTTAATAGCCACAAAAGAGGCACGAAGGATGCGTTGAGAGTGCAGCTACCCTTCGGAAGACTCTTGCCCTCCGACGATAAGCCCGGGCATACGACGGTATCGTATATCGTACGTATTGCACGCTTAATAAGTAGCACCGGCACCCGGCTGCACGAGGTTTTTCCCCTACCCCGTCGCGCAAGCAGCGGCCATCGCGCCGGGAAGGGTTTTTTCCCTCATCGCCGTGCCTCGGGCACACTCGACCACGAGAGAATTCTAGCCGGGAAAAAACTACAATAAACGCTCGCCGCGGAGCCCACGATCTTTACTACCTTACTTTTCCTTTGTTCTTGCTCTCTCGAGCGTGCTTGGTGCTAGCAAGCGGGTTTGAGAGAGCTGCCTAATAACCCGCTGACGGGGGAGGGCCCGAGATTTCTATTGCGAACGGTTAGATAGTAAGTCCGCCCTCTCGTCGGACCTCGGGCTAATTCCCGCTCCTCCGACGTTAGCAAGCGTGGCGCCTATATTCTAGATAGCTAGCCTAGCCCGTCTTTTGCCCAAAAAGGGATGCCACAGACGTTAAAAATACATACATACATACATACATACCAAGGAAAGGTCCCAGTGCACCTGGTGCAAGAAGCCAGTGCACCCAGGAGACGGCCCCTATTGGTCTCGATGTTACTATGTTGTTGGTGCGCCATCGAGTTATGTAGGAACATTGGACCCTGGTCTACTCAAAAAAGTGCAATCAAGGATAGATTCAAAACCAGACCTCAAGAGGAAGGTTACATAATACAAGAAAAAGCAACTATCCGGCACATCTTCACACAATGATTCCTCGGGGGGTGACAAAGTCCGTTGTGACAAGAATAAACCATGCGCCAACTGTGTCAAGATCGGTGCCGAATGCAGGGTTGTTGCGCCTGCACCGCCCCGGCGTCGCAAGAAGCGTTTGTAAGAGAAGGACCTTATCGACCGGCTCAAGAAATATGAGGCCCTGTTGAGCGAGAATGGTGTATAAGGAAGTTGAGTTTCCGCACTACAAGGTCCTGATGCTGGACTACACACAACTACAGCAGAAGGTTGACCAGGCAGAGAAATGCATCACAACAAGCCTTTGTCAGGAATATGCAAGCTTGGTCCTTGAGTGCACAACCCCAAGGTAGAATCTTTAAAAACTCAAGCAACTAGTACGGACCGATTTTTGGAGAGAAAGGTTCACATTCTCGATGCCAGATGTGTCACATTCGACATATTAAAAGATACATACATGTACACTCAGAGCATGGGAACAGAAAAGTGGTTTGACGTCAATGAATTCAGAGACTATTTAGGGGTATTGTGCTATTCTAGTGAAAGCAGTCTCCTTTGCGCCCTTCCAATTTGCATCCCATCATAATGGCAAAGTCATGTCGGTGACAATTCGATGATGTGAAAGCAATTTACATCTGCTGCTTGTGGGCCTCGGCCTTGCCGTCGTGCTTGGTCTCCTGAGCCTTGTCACCAAGGGCATCCTTGGCAGCGGAGGCACTGATAAACTGTTAGCTACCTGGTTACATGTAGACACTGGAAGGAAGAATCATACCGAGTGCCGATGGAGGCATCAGAGTCCTTGGCGACCTGCTTGTTGGCCTCCTTGGAAGCGCCGCTGGTGGCCTGCTGGACAGTCTCGGCGACGTAGTTGGCACCCTGCTTGATGGACTCCATTATGAAGGTTTGAGGTTGACTTGTTGTGAAAGTGGTTGTGAGTGTTGTTTGTTTATTTGAGAAGATGAGGCTTGAGAGGATTGTGTGATGGAGAAGGAAGAAAGTCGATCGAAGGTGGTGGGATCAAGGGTTCTTATAGGAGTCAAGACGAGAAAGACTGAAGAGCTTGCGCGTCTCGGCTACATCATGGTTGCTGCTAAGCAGGTGCAGGCCTCGAGCCGCAGCCCGCAAAACAAGGTAGGAGCTGCAGGAGCGCATGGAGGCTCGATGGAGCAGCAGAGGAGGGACGCATCAAGCATTGCGTCATAGGAGGAGGAAGGATACCACGGTGGTCCAAGCTCGGCCATGCTGGCGGAGAGACCTCCGGGCAAACGATTAGTACCCGGTCGGTACCTCTCTCTCTGGGTGAGGGGTTCGCAAGAGAAGGGAGGGCAAGGGCAGGAGGGGAAAATTGGACTGAGGGAGACAAGGAGGCGGATACTGGCGGATGCATCCGCTCCGCTGGCGGGAAGAAGCATGAGCCAACGCAACGCTGGCAATTCACTTGGCGATGGACTGCCACTTGTTGGATCCGTCTGCTGGGGCCCGGGCACGGCGGATCGAGATGGGAGTTGCCAGGGGGGGTAATCCAGGTTGCTTGTGATTGCCTATCGATAGCAGACGGATGGACAGACAGACAGACAGGCAGGCAGACGAAGGAGGGGTAAGAGGGGCTCTGGTGACGTCATGCTCGGTGCGCGGACGAGGTCACCGACGGCGCCTCGTTGGTCGGTGACAGGGCCAGGGCTGTAGGTACGGAAAGCCTGGGTGGGAATTGAAGCCGTCATTATGGAATCATGGGCATGTGCCATGTAGATTAGACCTGGCCATGGGTATGTGACACGAGGCGGAACAGTCGTGGCACGGATTGTCTCCAGTACCATCGATGGCGACTTTGACTTGCATGATTACCTTCTTTTTGCTTCAAGGTCGGTCACTAGTAGCAGCCGCTACCCACGGAAATGCCACCCAAGCGAGGGAATAGTGTGTCTATCCACCTTAGGTAAATCGTTCAACCCCGGGCACAAACGCGGGGTTTTCCGTCGCGATACAGTTGCGGGCAAGCACGGCAAAGGGCAATCGAGATTTTCCATGGCACGAGAAATGCAGAAACCTGCTCTCGGACCCTTCTGCTAAGCAGGCAGGGCAAAGTGGGCGCGCACCGCCGAGTAGCGCCGACTGAAAGCTATTTTTCGACCTTGTTGTCGGTTGCTCTGCTAAACACGGTTTGGCGGCGAAGCGGCTTACCCGTACGGGGAGCCGGGTGGTAACACGACTTGCGCAAGGCCGAACAAGGGACAATAGCACGTGTGCAGGCTGGCTGGCCCTGCAATGGGACAGTTCGAATATGGCCGGCCATCTGGCTTCTCCCAACATCGAGATCTGTTGCTGTCAGAGGCGGACGTTTGTCTCCGATGCTTGCCTCGGGTCCTCGATTGCCCTCTTGAGTCTTGGGCAGGCGCCACCTTGTTGCTGGGTAGGAACGTGCCTTGCAGCAGCAGGCACATGCTGCGTACCTGTAGCTGCAATCTGCTTATCTGTCCGCTCTTGCCTACCTAGGTACCTACCTCACTTGCCGACTCTTGCCATCGCGAGAATTCAAACGGCAGGAGCCGCCGGGAGTCTGGGACCAACCGGATCAACCGTCATGTACACGCAACCCCGCCCTCGCGCGATGACGTCGATGGCTATCGGCCTTTCTGCCGTTTGGGCATTGTGGCGTTTCCCATAGTGATGATGTGGCTGTGCGTGCATGTTTCGTTGAGCCCATTCCATCATCTTCAGCGATCGCTTCCGCTGCAAGGGGCATGCAAATCAGCCTCGGTGCAAGCCCATTTGTCGTCATCATGACGGATTCGCAGATTCCAATGTAGGAGAATCCGCCTCCTTGGATGCAAACAACCCGATGTTCTATGCAGTAGCAGCACACGCAGCCAGTCCCTGCAACCAGAGAACAGATACGCAGCGAGCCGTGAACCCCCCGAGCGTGAACCATCGGCCGGAATACGCAGAACCGAAGAACCTCCGTGCCGCACTTACACTAGGCTTCTGCAAGGCGGGGATTGAATCGCCGTGATATTTGATATCTTACCTGCAAATTGCAAGGAGACTGATGGTTGCGTAGGGCCCTTCACGAACAGAGGCTCCTTATGGTCCTGCTCATGATGGTACCAGACCTTCGGTGTTTAGCAATGAAGGCTACAGCCTATTCCTTTACCCTCAATTAATACCAAAGTGCCCATGCGAACTACACTCAAACCAGCTGAAGGAAGAAGGTGGTGATGGCCTAGAAGCACCACGGAGGGGGCGCTGCATTCTAGCGGACACCCCAAAAGCACGCCGGCCCTTTTGCCGACCGTTTCGGACTCGCCCTAGAAGCCCAATGCAAGCACGGTTCAAGACGGCAAATCTATGCTCCGCATGAAGGCGGCTGGCCAAGGCACAGGCAAAGCAACCCGTTCAATTTAACCGGCTGCAAAGACTCAAGGCCGTCGACCATGGACTTATCCAATGGTGTCTCGAGGCTTCTTTGACGAAAAAGTAGGGCCATGTTGAAGAATTAACATGCGTATGCTTGGTCGCTTGGCAGGAAAAGTTGCGCACAGCTCGAGTCGGGCTGCCTGGATGCAAAAGGAAGTGACAACTCATCGACCAGTCACGACGCCCTCTCGTATTCACCTGTTGGGCTCCTGGGCGTACTGGAGGCTTCTCGGTAGCTGGACGTTCCGTCTATCCAAAACAAGTTGGGGCGGTTTCGTGGCTGACTTTTCCATTGGGCATGGATGCCCCTGATTGATCGGGCCTAGTGCCGCCATCCTCAATCGCCTTTGTGTGATGTCGAAACCCAAAATGTGTTGAACATGATTCTGGTCGCAGGACGCTCGTGGCCACCAATCATGACTGTTGCGGCTCTTCTAAGCAGGTACAGCTGTTCTCAAAACCATGATATCTGCATCTCGCTCATGTCAACTGCAGGTCTGTTGCGGTTTTCCGAAGCCTGCAAAAGTCGAAGACGAGGCCGAGTTGTCATGACTTGCACGAACTCGATATCCTGACTCGCCCACGCTCGTGTGTACCGATGTTTCTCGATACAATCCTTCTAAAAAGGGATACGGATAGTTATACTTCCTTGACCATGGCCACCTACGATTGCTGGCTGGGCATTCCCTCCAGGGAAAAACGTAATCATCGCGGTTTCGGCGTGGAAGGCTGGAAACAGCCATCTACAGTTCTACACCACCCGTCTTGGACCCAGTCTCTCCGCCCGACTACTGCCAATAGACTCGAACACGACTGATACCTGTGGTGACCCCGTCTTCATGCCGCACCGAAAGGGAGGACTCGCATTGCTCTCATGGAGCGGCATCAAGCCAGGGTGACCCTGTCATGGTGTTTCCGATTACTCCACCCACCTCCACGAGACGAGTAGAGCAAGGCCGGCCTCCTCTAGAGGTTCGAGGCCTCTCAACCTGCGACGCCGAGCATGTAAGATCTATCATGCGACTGTCCTCGAGGACGTGTGATCAGTCCCCGGAAAACATGCCAAATCTGATCTGCTTCCCTCACGACTTCCTCCGGTTCCCCCCTCCCTTCAACTGCCATCCGGTTTCCGAGTTGCGAATCCATCCCGACTTTTCATCCCAATCCGGCATTGGAGATCGACAAGAACAATTCTTCTGATCCTATGCGTCGTTTTCTTTAACAAACATCATCCGGGCAAAGCCACCGGGCTCTGCGTGCCAGACACCTGATCACCCTCCCCGTTTCCAGTCGCGAATCGTCACAACTCGGGCTTGCAAGAGACTCATCGAGGAGGATGGCCGCTTGAGGCGATTCGCCGCAGCGCAAAGCATCCAATCATTCCGACATGTCGAGGCCCAGCAAGGTCGGGGCGACGGGACCGGACGGGTTCGCGTTCCAGTCCATCACGTCTTCGTCGGCCCTCGACAATGAGATTCGCTTCGCCGCCGAGAAGCAGCTCCGAACGGCCTTCATCGTTCTCGCCGGCATCAACGTCGTCTTCGCGGCGAAGACGGTGACTGCCATATTCATCGACTGCTATCTTCGAGCGAGGTTGAAGGACCCCGACTATCGCCTCAGGTACGGAAGCCGCGAGCAACGGAACGACGTGGGAACTCTTGAGCTGACGATTACTCCAGGGCGTCATGGGCAACAATCATCGGGCCTCGGGAGACCTTCCCGTACATCTTGTCTCTGGGCGTCTTTGTGCAAGGCATCATCTTTGCCGTGGCCCAGTCACAGGGGCTGGAGGCTATTCTGACACTCGGCTGCACTCCAGTCTCTCAAATGATGCTTCCAGGTAAGCATTGCCACGGCCACGTACAGGAGCAGTATACTAACAACGCCACCAGCTCTCTTCATTGTGCCCTTGATCCATCTCGCGTTTGGAGTAGAGATGACCATACGAGCCTTCATGAGCCGGCCATTCCCACCAAGCCCCAGATGGGCACTTCCACTCTGCCTGGTAGGCGTGATCATCGGCTTGATAACGTGCGTCGTCGTCAGTCGCGTCACGGTGCCGCCCAACTTTTGCTTCGCAGAACAGTTGTGGCTGGTCCAGAGATGGTCGCTGGGCTGCTTCGCCTTCCTGACCTGCATCGCCGGCATTCTGCTCATTGGCAGCTCTGCCATCTTCTACCGGCTGTACAGAGCCGTCGGTCTTGCCGAGGCGGATAGGACTGCGGCCTCGTGGACGGCAAGTTTCATGTGCCTCGGTTTCTTCACCACGGTGAGCCTTCTCATTTTCCCAATTAACAGGCCTTTGAGCTGACAGATGGGATTCTAGGCAATTACTCTTCCCTTTCTCTGGAGCCTGCACGCCGACGACAATGGTGATGTGCAACAATACCAGACTAGGCTCTCCATGGCGGCCACCATTGTCACCAACTTTTCTGGCGTAATGATTGCCGCGCTGTTCCTCCTCTTACGCTTCACCAGACTTGGAACGTTACACCCCAAAGACTATATCGAGTTCGACATGGAGTCCCCTTCAAAGGGCGAGCGGGGATGGCCCAACAATGTTCTGTACTCCAAGCAAATGGAGATGCCCGTGTCTCCCGTACGCCTCGAGCTGAAGCGCGACGGATCCGAAAAGGGCCTCATCGTTACGAGCGGGAAGCCCAAGAATGACGCGAGGAGGCCTACCTTCCCCAACGGCCTCCCGCAGAGCCCCAACTCCGGACGGTCAGGACCCAGGGTCGTCTCTCCTCGCGCCGTGACCTCGCCAAAGGGCCCCGGCCTGGCGGATTCATACAACGCCTTCCCCAAGAAGAAGAAGGCGGCTGATTCCCGATCGAAGCCTCTCCCGGCCATTACTACACAAAGGCCGGCAGTTCCGCCGAAGCCCATTATCGCCGTGCAGCCAGCCGACGCGGAGGTCGTCGACGAGCTCCTCCCGCCACCGGCCGCCTGGACGGGCGGACACAAGCGCAACTCGTCGCTCGGCTCTTCGGCCACGGTGCCAATCGCCCTCAGGGTCTCCAACATTGGAGATTTCCCCCCCGGCACGACGCAGTTCCGGGAGCCCTTTTTGGAAAATAATAACAACCCCTCGAGCCCCGGAGCCGCCTACGGCCTTGCCATTTCTACGGATGTCAGTCCCTTTGCGGACCAGACGGCGGCGCCCTCGCGCGCATCTACGCCCGGCACCGATGACGCCTTTCGGCTCGTCGAGGAGGCCCTCGGGACGCAAGTATCGTCGGTCGACGCCGCCGCTGATACGGACACCGCCGCCCCCGCAGGCGGAGGCGGAGGTGGAGGAGGTCTCAAGCTCAGTCCTTCCGTGTACAAGCCCGAGCGAAAGGCGTCCAAGAGATCTGTCGAGAGCCTGAGTCCTCGCACCGCGGCGCCCAAACCCGACGCGGAGCAATGGGCGTAAACCGCATCTTCTTTTCTTCCCTATTCACTATAACCACGTATACATTTTACATCATTCGTCAACATGCCCCATTACCTCCCTCATCAGCGTTACCACACCCTCTTCGCACCCTCTCTCGTCTTCTCTTCTCTTTGCGAACCCTGGTCCTTTGAAACTTTTCAAATCATACAACTTTTTAGAACAGGGTGACACGGGGTCCTGGCGTCCGCCATCGACTTTTTATTTCACGTCGGGACGGCGTATTTGGAAAAAGAATACCTAGTCATGTAGGCGAGGCGAGGCGTGACGAGGCGGTAGACGGGAGTGTATGGACGAATTTTCTCCCCTTTGCTTTGTGAGGAAAGAGAGGAGCGTTCACCTTTGGCGGCGGCAAGCGTGGAGTTTCCCGGGATGGGAAATATAAAGCGATGGGGAATATATAGTATAGGACTTGGATATTAGACGGCAGAAGGATCTGCTGCTGCCTCATTAAAAGACGGTTTCTACGAAGACTTGGGACATCTCACAGAAAGCCGAAATCGTTTACGTGCAACAGTCTACTTGCAAATCCGCGTTTGAGACCGTGAGGCGACAATCATTGAAGTGATGCGTGTGTAAGTACGGCATTGCTCAACGCTTGCTCTCTATATCATCATTATCGACATAAAGGCCACGATACATAAAAACCCCATCATTTTGTAGTGTAGTCACTGATCTATTGCCGAACAGTATAACCTCTTTGTCTCACCTCGTTTTGGCCTTTGCCCTTTCGCGCTTCCCCTGCCACTTCTCCCAGCCGGCCTGACACATGTCCTCCTCGACGACAAGATCCCTGACGCGAAATGCCTTGGCAAGCGGAGTGTCGAGCGCCCAGGCGAGCCAGCCGGAGCGGCGGAGGTGCTCAGTGGCGACGAACCAGGCCACGGCGGACAGGGCGCCGGCGGCGCTTCCGACCAGTACCTGGCGTGTGGTGTGGTAGGCGAGATATATGCGGCTCCAAGCGACGAGCGCAGCGAGCGCGGCGGCGGCCAGGCTGACGAGCAGGCGCTCCGGCAGAGACCAAGGACGATCGCGGGTGAGCGCGGCGACGCCCTCTCGGAGGGAGGCGGAGCTGAGCGATGGCCGAAGTCCGTTGATGGGCCCACCACCACCACTTCCACTTCCACCGCCGCGCGAGGTCGAGTGCCGGGGCTGATGACGGACGAGCAAGAAGAGCGCGAGAGAGACGCACCAAAAGGCGACAAACTGGGCGTGCGACGAGGGCATGCCATAGCCCTTGCCGTGGATGCGGCGCGGGCGCTCCTCCTTGATGAGGCGCTTCAGGGCAAAGTTGAGCGCCTCGCAGGCGAGCTGGCCGGCGAAGGCGAGGGCGATTTCGGCCTCGCGCGTGGCCAGGATCAGAGTCGCGTACACGACGCACAGCGCCTGCGGCAGGAGGGCGAGGTATGCGCACAGCAGCGATATGCGGTCGTCTGGGTCCTGGAAGCCGGGAAAAGAAAGAGGTTAGCAACGGGCAGCAAAGACGAGTGTCAGAATCACATAGTTGCCCCCCCCCCCCCCCCCCAAAAAAAAAAAAAAACCCAGTGGTTCGTCAAGAAAGAAGTGGAAGGATGCAGGGACATACATAGTATACGTGCGTCACAGAGAGCGACGCGAGCGGCGCATCGGCCGCCCCTTGAGGCATCATGGCGGATCCAGGCGGGACAAGAGGCACAAGACCTGAAGAAATGGTCAAGCGCCCGCTGCCGTTTGGGAAGTTGGCAGAGCGCACGTCAGCCAGGCATAGCTCAGCTCGCTCGAGTCGTGCCAACCCCTCTCTCCCTCTCTAATCTCTCGTGTTCTCTCCCCAGAAGAAGCAGCGTGCGTGACGGCGTCGCTCGTCCGTGCAAAAGTATCACCGTCGTGTGAAAAGATCGCTCAAAGGTAGTGACCGACAGGCGAGCCCGCGTCAGAGCGACTTTGCGGCAGAAAGCTCACAAAAAAACAGGTTGCTGTCGAGCTGGTCTCGGCAAAGGGATGCAGAAAGGCATCGTGGGAATGTGACAATGACGCGGGAGGGGAGCACGGTTACCCGTGGAAAGAAAGTGGAGCCCAAAGACCTCACCGCCTGCCTACTGAAGGGAAGTACCGATGTCACAGGTCCCGTTTAAACCCCCACGCCGCAAGGGCGGTGGGGTTACGTACCGTTCCAGCGACACTGGGGAAGATGCGGGAGGCGCCAGCTGAGAGCAGGCAGGTCCACCCCGCCGATGCCCCGCCCCCTCTTCGTCTCAACGTTCCGGGGTCAGAACTTGAAAGGCCTCATCGCTCCTGCCAGCTACACGCTATGTACTTGACATTTACATGAGTCGCCCTCGCAACACTTGACAGGAAAGATAACAAAGTCGTCATCAAACATGGTTTGGGTTGACACGACAACGTCAACATTGAATGACATTAACTTAGCTAGTCGACATATGCCAAGATCATGACGTATCGCGAAGGCGCCCTTCAGCAGACAGGAGAGCCAAATCCGTAAAAGTACAGCGTTGAACCGCGTATAGATCTTTGGACATGCGATCCGCGATCTTGTTGAGACATGTTGTATTCGCTAAATGCTGTATAGTCATCTTCAGAAGAGATCCAGAGTGTTGATGCCATTGCCTGCTGCAATTGGCATCCAGGATGATACCTCGGCCCGATCCATTGTCATCTTCGTCCAAAGTTCTTGGTGGTTCTTGGTGGTATGTACATGTCAGTGCAGACGGCTGGTACAGTGATCTGCCATCTCCCGTGCCGCCATGGATATCGTAATCTCGTAAAGCAAATTCCCTCCCTTTTCGATAAGTAAATCATTTCAGCTCGCCGAGGGTGGGTCAATCTTGAACTCGGGCTGTGGAGGAGCGTTGTCAACGGCGCGCTGATGCGAGTCGACAACGGACTGCAGCTCTGGAGGTACTTTGAACCCTGCATGATCGCGATGGCGCTTGTAGAAGTAATTCTCGGCCTTGGGCTGCAGTTCAGCCGGCAACTCATCCAACACGCAAGCGAGGATTCCGTCAATCGATTTTTGCTTGGACGAGTCACGGTGCCAGATGGTGATGAGGTGAGAGTTGAAGCGCACCGAAAGGCCGACGCCGCAAAGCTGATCACCTGGAGCGGGCTGTTAGCAATCGAGGGTGAAAGGGTCCTGTGTCAAAGAGGAGACGCGGCGGGATGGGGAAGGAGACGTACCTGGGTCGAGTGCGCCCTGGAGCTTCTCGCCAATAGCTAGTAGCTGCACCCGGGTCCAGACGTCTGGGCCGGCTGATTTGGGGACGCGAAATGTCCAACTACCTCCGTTGATGTTGCGTCGATCCTCCCAGACTGGCCGGAACCCTGACTTGAACAAGTAGATGGACTCGCGCATCTTGATTTGATCAACGGGCGTGTTGTTGTTGTAACGCCAAAAGTCTTGGACCGACTCGATTTGGCTACCCAGCTGCTCGAGCTCAACGTTGTACTCGGAATCATCGGGCTTGTGCTCCTTGGATTGTCTGCAAAGGAGGCGGCATATCGAGTCAGTAAGTCTGTCGAAGCTTATACGGACGTAAGGAGATTAGAAGGCCGAACCTGTCAAAGTAGACGTTCCAGTAGTGTTGCGTAGGAAGCGGCCGCATGGTCTTCAGGAAGTTGCGCTTGGCATCGTCACGCTGCTCGGCGGGCGAGTTGGTTTCGCAAGGCGAGTTGGTGACGGACTGTGACAGGCCCGAAAGGCCCCGGGTGAAGAGTTGAGGGCGCATCGACGACATGATGGCTGGTGATAACGGAAGGTACAGTCAAACGACCCTCGGGTATATGTTGGAGGTAATGATCTACTCGAGAGTGAGGATGGCTTGTTCGGCGAGGAGATTCAACGTTGTCGAAGCGGCCACGGGCGCTGAACGAAGCGGTGCTCAGGGGCGATTTGTCTCGGAACCTCTTGGCTTGTCGTCGTTGCCTATTGTTGGCCGGCGGGGGGGACAAGAGGAGGATAAGAGCGATCGAAATCGAAAGGAGTGAGTAGGTCGTTCAAGGTCTCGAGCCCGTAGCAAATGAAGTGAACAATAACAGCGCAGCCAGGAGAATGGGCTGATGACTGGAAGTGTCGGGAAGACGGGAGGCCAGTCGAATGGAATGGACAAAGAGGGCGGAAGCGGGATGAGATCAATTGAATGGGCAGCCGCAGGACCGTCCGACAGGGGGTACAATCCGTGCTTAGTAGGCGGCAATTTACGCGGTCCTGTCGCTCTTTGCTGGCGCAGGTACTTTAGCTGCCTGTGCTGTTTCGCGTCTGTAGGCGTCTCTTGGAACGACCCAGTCACGTTACATCTCTGGTCCTAGGGGCCTTCTGCGGGTGAGGTACCTTACCTCCTTTGCAGTGCAGTACGGTACCTTAGAGACGGCTACTACCAGTAGAAAGTGAGGACAAACCCTCGCAACTCCATCATGGAAGACGGCAGTCTGTGGGCCTTGAAGCGTGACATCCGACATTTACTCTTTACATCCCTGTTACAACTTGAAGGAGTGAGTTACGTATTGCAAAAAAGACTCGGGCGCACTGAACCTGGCGTCACCTTCTAGACGGGCCGTCAATGCGACATGGGATTGAACGAGGGCACCCAAGGCAGCGGATCCCCCCTCAAGTGGACACTTTGGAGTTGCAGGGTTCCGGCATCTTTCCCGTCCGTCAATCAGAGACGGGCGCCATCAAGCTTGACTCTGGTTGGTCTGATCAGCACAGCGTAGAAGACGGTATTGTGTCGTTCTGATGCACGCATACAAGGGTCGCTCATCTCGGCCGACGCGGCTCATCTGGAGGACTGCTGACCATTTCTCGATGCCTTTTTGTGTGCTATTGAAAGTTGTAATCACAAAAAAAACCCCACTCACGAAGTTGGGCAGCCCAATTCGAGATCTTCAAGCAGGAGCAACCTTACTGGCGACTGCCACAAGACTCCAGCTACATCGCAACCATGCAGCAGCTCCTTCCGCACGCTGACTCCTTACTCCATACATACCTCAGGCCAAAACTTGGCTACCGACCACTTGCAGAAGACTCAGCTCCAATCGCATGGGAGAAAGGCATGCTCTCTCCAACACGTCGAATCCCATTACCCCGTCGCATGGAACGTCGGCACGCCCTGATTCATGGTTCCGCCATCAGCCTGGACAAGGCTCCCCACTCTACTTATCGTACCTCCTCGGATGCCGACCACCACTAACCTCCAGTTGGCAATCATAGAACCTGAAAAGTCCTTTGTGGCATTGGCTTTCAGGCATCAGGCCCGTCTTTTCTCCTGCTGATCCACTGAGGCCACTTCGCCCATTCATGCCGTTGTTCCCCGAAGGCCTCGCGTCTATTCGTGATGTGAGACCCGGACCTTCGCCCTTCCAACCATGAGCCGCACCACTCAACTCCCCATGACCCGGACCTTTCGCCTTGGACGCGTGGATAGGCCTGGCCTGGCCTGGCCTGCTTTGCCTTGCTTTCAAAGACCGTCGATTCGCTGGCTCGGACGCGTTGCCGCACACGCAGCCCAGTACTCCTTGGCGGCCCCTTCTTTCCATTTCCGGCCGGGCGCCGTTTCATAGCCGCGCGCCTTTATCCAACACAATGGCGAGACCGAGACGGACGATCATGCGCCCAGACAATTCGCAGTCTCCCATTTGCAGTACTCCTTTGCAATCGGCGATCGCACTTCTGCCGCCATATGTCTGCCGAGCTAATAATTTGTGCTCAGGCTGGCATCGTTACCGGATATCGGCGACTCTTGCCGAACCCCTATCAACTCTACCGAAGGTATCAAGTTAGTATACGAAACCTAGGAACCGAGCAAGACTCATTGAAGTTCATTTGGGAGGAATCAACATGATAAGAACGCATTGAGTGGTAAGCGCCCATTATGGCGCACCATTCACCAGAATGACATCTTTTGGGGATCTCCTCTGATCAGTTGCCCCCAAGATCGTCGGCCGTCATGCTCGCCGAAGATCTGTGGCAGACTCTAGCGGCCCGCCCGGCCGTCCAAGAAGCTCACCATCTAGCCGAACACCCGAAAGCCGTCTCCAGATGCCTGATGCTCGCTCTCGCCGCAGTCCCGCCGACCAAAAGTGCCGCTCGCGATGGGTTGGGTGAGGTCGGATGCGCCAAGCTGCCCCGAGCGTTGCATCCATCACACTCCCTTTTGACAGGTTTTGGTGCATTGCCGGTCTCTTCCCTAGTTCCTGGCAGCGGAGGACGTGCGTTGTGAAACAACAACGCTCGCTGAAAACTCTAAGACTGCTCGGCACCCGGTTCCAAGGATTGGCTGGATGCTGCCGTGACGGCCACGAGAGCAGTACCGACTACGAATAGACACCATGCCGGTATTGGTCCACTTATCGCGAAGTGCGACATGCAAACGCAATGAATAGGCACGGAGCATTTCTACAGTCTGTTTGCCATGTCGAAACTGTTTCACGCCTGGCAAGCAGTGCGATTTGTTTCGCTTCATTCGGGCACGTTGATCTGCCGTCCCTCTCGCAACATAACAAGCCAGTCTTCGAAGCGCTACCTGCACTTGTGTCAAGCCTCCTAAAGGTAAGCGCAATACACTCAATTTGAATCCTTAACAAAGCAGGTCGTACATGATTTGGTGATAATCCTGGGTATAGCTTGTGTCTGAGGTTGCTACTGTCCGATACAAACCATCGGAAAAGTGGGAGCACTCCATCAGACATTTGAATGATTACAACCAAAAAAGGAGAAAGGGAACATGGGGGGATCCTGTCCCTCGCCGTCGCGTTTACAGCTCATGAAGCAGATCGCCTCGAAGACAAGAACAAAAAAAAAGGCCGTGAAAGCAGCAAACACGCTCCAAAACTCCGGCGCTCCCATGCGATCATTATACCGCGGGGGAATCTCAAAGAATTCGACACCGCCTCCCCCGCGAGCGCTGCCGCGCTTTTTCGTTCTTATCCATTCGTCTGTTTATTGCCTACACATTGTGCCGTGCGCCCAGAGGCATGCGGGCGCTCTCGTCGTCTTTGAAGCGTGACATGTCGCCGCCAATGAGCTTCCTCAGGTTGCCCATATCCTGCAGATACCGCTGCATCTCCTCGTGTAGGTCGTCTTCGCCCATGGCTGTGCTGTCCGAGTCGTAGGCGATGCCATCGCTGTCGTCGTCGTCATCCGGCCCATCTGAGGTGTACGAGGTATTCTCCTTGTCTTCGCCGACGCCTCTCGCTCGGTAATTGGCAGGCGCCAAGCCTTTGTCGGCGACTGGATCTACAGCGACCGGAGGAATGGGATTCTTGAGGCTCTCAATGGCGAGCTTGAGATGTAATTTGAGAGCCTCGTTCTCCGTCTGCAGCTTCTTGATCTTGCTCTCGGCCACCATGCCGCGCTCCTCCATCATGCGCTGCATCTGTGCGACGCGCTCCTGGTACTCCTCGAGGCGATCCTCGGCCTCCTTGGCATTTTTCTCGCGCTGGCGCGAGTCCGAGACGGACATCTGGAGGACGCGAATCTCCTCGGCCATGGCAGCGATTTGGGCGTCGCGCTCGGCCGTGGAGATCTGATCCTGGTTGACGACGGCGCGGGTGCGAATTCGCTTGGCTTGATCGGCGTAGCGGAGCGTCGAGAGAGTCTCGTCGTAATCGGAAGGGGCAATGCAGGCAATCATGGCCGTCTTGCTGTTGCCGCCGAGCGAGTCCTTGAGCAACCAAGTAAGGATGGAGTCGCGGTAGGGGACGACGTCCTTGCGCTTGCCAGAACGCAACTGTTTAGGATCGGCGAGGGCGGCGATGACGCGGCCGAGCGTGGTGAGTGACTTGTTGATGTTGCTGCCCTCGCGTAGGCGGGCACCCGTGGCCTCGGTGGCCTTTGCCCGCTCGCTGCCGGCCAAGTCGACTAGGCGGATGCGTGAGCTACGTTCGGTCGTCTCGTCTGTCTCCATATCGTGATGGATCTGGCGCAGCATGATTGTGAATACGGCGTGGCTACGACTACTCGTGTCGTTCATCTTGGTGCTGGCCGTGGTGCGCGAAGCGTCACCCATCTTCATGTACCGCATGATCTCGTTGATACTGCGTACGGGCACCTCGGTAAGGTCCTTGACGTAGGGGCCCTCGGTGGGGGACTCGCGGATCTTGAGGTAGTGCGGCGGCTGGGAGTGGCCGCCGGGGCTAACGGGGACGAGCAGGTCGCGGACGTGCTCGTTGTAGACTTCGAAGTAGGAGACGCGGACATTGTAGGCGACATTGGAGTCCTCGTTGTGAGCGGCTTCTATGCGCTCAAACAGGTCTTCACAGGTGCGCGGGATCAGACCGGGCTGCTCGGGGGTGCCCATCATGGTGTAGCTCTTGCCGGAGCCCGTCTGACCATAGGCGAAGATGCAAGTGTGATAACCCTCGAAGTTGTGGTCGAGGAACTCTTCGCCCAGGCTGTTGTAGACGTCCTCCTGGGTCGCGTAGTGCTTATCACGGGCATCGTGGCTCCAAAACGAGTTGTCAAAGGTGAACTGCTTGTCCTCGAGGGCCCGGCGCGTCTTGAGGCGCGGATCTTGGTCGTCGGCGTCGTCGGGGGCCAGCAGGGTGGTCACCTGCGTGACGGGGTCCATGTCGATGAGGCATCTTGCCCTGCGCTGGAGTTCTAGATGAAATTCGGTCAATCTTTGGTCTGGTTTGCGAGGACACGTCCAGGAGAAGACGTAGAAGAAGGAGAAAGGGGAGCAAGTTTACCTCTTTGAAGAAAAGCCCGAACTCGGACAACGACTCGAACGTTGCCTCCGTGATCCATCCTGGCATAAGCGGGCACGCTCCCGTCTCTCGATCGCAGCGAGGGCGTCGAGGCCGAAGAGTGAGCAGCGGCGAGGGCAGCCGATGAGAAGGCGCTCGCCCGGACGGCGGGCGGCAGCCGGGCGTCAAAGGCCATGGCGGCGAAGCGACGAGAACGCCAAGCGAGCCGAGTCTGGTTTCGGGACGACGTCGTACGGTACAGCAAATCTCTGGAATGTGAAGGGACAAAATAAACGTCCTCGGGGATCTTGGGCGGCGGGGGAGGCACGCAGACAGGAGGAGTGGAGGAGGAGGGGTGGTTCCTCTTCGTGGTCGTTGTCACTGGGGCGGCGGCGGAGGAAAGGCGAAGGAAGGTTCGGAGGAATGCATCTACGAGATCGTCACTCGTTCCCATGTCCGTCCGTCCCCAAGCTTTTTGTCGAACCAGGGGGGGTGGGAGGAGGGAAAGGGGCCCACTAAGTTTTTTTTGGCGGGTACGTTAGGAAGGTATCTTGGCCGTTGCAAGTGTCAAGAGGAGGTTGAGTGAGGTATTCTCCGCAACGTTCTTTTTTGGGGGGGAGGGAACGGGGGGAGTGCTCGCGGGTTGTTTACTTGGCGGCTGTGGGCAGACTGGGCTTGTTGCCGGGGTCACCAGAGCTGAAGGTTTCCACACCTTCCATGTGGAAGGGGTACGTACCGACTAACCCAAGGCTTGTTTGTGGGAAGGAAGGAAGGACTTGACCCGCTTGAGGTTCCCCGCAATTGGTGCAATGGGTTCAAGGTCGGTCCCTTCCCCCCTGCTGTGAGGTCTCCACCGTGGTAAGCTGCTTACTGGCTTGCTCTCCAGCTTTGTGCCATTTGAGAGCGGACGTCAATCGATAGCAATGAGGCTCAATGGCCGGGCGCTTCACACTTGCGAGAGCAAGGCAACTTTCGCTGGACGGGGGAATTGGTGGCTTCCCTTCCCCTTTGAACGACCCGCGATGAAGCGCCACGGCATCAACTCGAAAGGAAACTGCACTGATAAAGACAAGAGACAGAAGGTGTGCAGTGCAGTGCTGTGCGATGCGCTCGCACCCAACCCTTATGCGAAAAGTCCTTGGTAGAAATCAATAATTCTCAGAAAAAAGATACGACGAATATATTGAGCAATTTCCGCCGCGTGCATGGCGTCTCGACGACAGCCACACATTGGACAATTTCTTGGCCAAGGTACGAATCTGTAAGTTACTCTTTCAGGTAGACCGACGACTTGCTGGAAGTGCTGTACCTTCAGGGTTTGTACATGGGAATAACTTTGAGCCCTCGCGCATCTTTGCAGACAGGCTCCGGTGTCTCTCGACAGTAAGGTAGTAGGATTTTTTCTTCCCTACAGCTTCAAGGCAAAGAACATGGCGAAGAGGTAGCCTACGAAAAAGTACAAAATTGGCCAGAGGGCAACTTGGACGGCGGCACCAGTAAAGCTCTGCCAGGTAGCGAGCAAGTACCGCGTCCTCGGCCAGCCCAGCGATGCCGCATGGAGCGCTCGAGCTCACGGGCACAAAAATCCTCCCTGAAAATGGAGTTTCGACGAAAAGGAAAAACAAAGTCCTTTAATTAATTCACATCAAAATACACAACTTGCGCTCGATTGTAAAACAGGGTGGGATTCGAGAGACAATCAGTACGGTGCATGAAAAAGAGAAAACGTGAATAGCAGTATTCTTTGCCATGGAAATCATGCCATGGCAAACCATCAAACCAGAAGCTCCACACAGAGAGAGAGCAAGCAAAGCAAAGCACAAAAAAGTGCTGCACCAGCTCACGAGGTTGCACTGAAAGGGAGGGAGGGAGAAGAGGGGGGAAGGCAGACAATAAAACTAAGTCGCTTGTACAAGTGATGAAGTGGCAACAAGCCCCCCTTTTTATGTCTGCCCAGAGGGTGGCAAGGAGCTTTTGTCCAAGAGAGAGACGCGCGCGCGTGCAGCATTGATTGCGACCGGGTCCTTTTTCCCATCCCCCCCCCCCCCCCCCCCGGTACAAGGTACTGTAGCTTGCACTGCCATTTTACGCGTTTTCCTTTCCCCCCCAAAAGCTCCCCAGTCCGTCACGCACTGCTGATACAAGGACTGGTTGCTTCTGCCGCGACGTTGTCCGTCCCTCTTCCTCTCTCTCTCTCTCTCTCTCTCTCTCCTTCCTCTTTTTTCTCTCTTTTCTGATCCTCTCCCACGCTCGTCCATCATCTCACCTCCTTCTTGATCTCCTCTCGTTTTCCCCCCCTGTCTCCATCCATTTCCATCTCGCGTGTTTGTCCGTCGTCGGAAAGCGCGCAGGACGCCCGTTTAAAAATCACCAGGTAATTATTTCTCCTCTTCATCCCTCAACCTGTGCAGTACCTACCTACTAGTACTCAATTAGCAAATCACGCCTCCCCGCGCCCCCTTTTCTATATAACTTGCTACGGCGTGATCTTTTGTCCGCTAACACGCGCGCGCGCAGCTTCTACGTTTCCCTTGTTCACAGCATACACACACACACACGAGCCCTTCCAATGGCCAAGACCAAGGAAGACGTGACGGGCGAGTCGACGCCCAAGGGTCGCGGCGCCCGCACTACCAAGAGCGCAGACGGTGTCAAGAAGGCCTACGTGCCTACCGGCCGGCCCCGCGGCCGCCCCAAGAGCGACAATCCCAAGACAAAGGCCTACGTTCCTACCGGTCGCCCTCGCGGTCGGCCCAAGGGCAGCGGCAAGAAGAAGACGACGGCTACGGCGACCAAGGCTGCCGCCGCCGATGGGACGCCAAAGGCTGCTGGCACCGGCCGACGTGGGCGCCCGCGAAAGTCGGACGCCGCTGCCGAGACTCCCAAAGCTAAGGCCGGCGGCAAGCGAGGCCGCCCCAGGAAGTCAGTCGACGCGAACGCAGAGACCGAGACGGGGAGCGGTGACGACGCCGACGCTGGATCCGCCTCGGACCACGCAGATGGTGAGTGTTGACCTTTGCCCTTTTCCTCGCCTCACGTATCTACTTGAGGCCACCAGCTCCGATTCATGTTTCCCATTCTTATTCCGTCCGTACGTCGGTTGCTCATGCTTACGTTTTTCTGTGTAGAAGCTTCCGCCAAGGTCGCCCCCAAGGAGGACAGCCTCGACGCCGATTCCGTATCTGGAGAGGTCGGTCCAACATCACAATCACCGTGGATCTCTGGTCTCAAGAACATGTTTAGCTGATTTCCCCGTTGCAGGAGTCGGACTAGCTTGAACGAGGAGATTTGAGACCAGCTCCAGTCTCTCTTGGTGATGTGTGAGCCGACGCGGCTTCTCCAGGAGCCATTAAAGACCGCGAGAAGTGTCCTCTTTTTATATCTTGTTTCTAACACCCCGTGTTGGTGCGCGCCACTTTTCTGGAAATAAAATCTCACTCGATGCGAGAGGGTTTCCTGGGGCAGGCAGCCCTCCTCCCCAAAGGGGGTGTGGGAGACGGTACGGAACTGCACCGCGCCGTACCATCAAGACGTTCATGTGCAATGGGCGCGCGGGTTGCAAAGGGAGTTTGGGGGTGGGTATTGGGAATTTGCGCTCCTCATACTGCGGGCATATACGGCCGGCATTCACGTTGTACAATATAACTTACTACCACTAAGCGCCGACTTTCTCTCTCTCTTTGCACTTACCCCGTGCACGTTTTGCACGGAAATGATGCCGCCCTCTGTTTGCCAATGCTGTTCATGTTCTTGCGCCCCTCTCATCACCGCTTCTCCCCTAAGAAGGGGCAGAAGGGGGTGGGAGCGAGCTCTCTTTCCCCCTCATTACTCGGCCCTCCAGGCCTCGAACTCGACTTCGAGGTGCTCCTTCAGCCGCTTGAACTGGTTGCCAAAGTTTTGCCCGCACCGCCAGCACACCAGGTCCCGGCGGAGGTAGCCCATGCCGCCCGGGTCGCGGCGCGGGTCGTCGGGAGCGAGGGGGAAGTCGTCGAGGTCGACGAAGAAGGGTGTCGCGAAGGAGTTGTAGTGCTTCCGGTGGCGCATGGTTGGGGAGTGCATGTCGCGCGATAGCACGTGGACGTGGAGATGGGACATGCTGGGGACGGCGTGGACGCCGCATCGTACTTGGGCGAGCCAGTCGCGTCCGTTCGGCAGCGATGGCGGGTCTCTGCTTTTCTCGCCTCTTTCTCTTCTTTCTTCACTTTCCCCTTGTCCTCCAGCGCCTCCGCCTCCCTCGGGCTCGGCGGTCCCATCGAGGACGGCCTGACGCGCGGCATCCGAAGCGCTATATCGCCCGAGTCGCCGCTGGAGCTCCGTGGCCACGAGCTTCCGCAGGACGTCTACCTCTGCGCGCACGGCGGCGAGAAACTGGGCGTCGGCGAGGGCGTCGAACGGGTGGCGCAAGTTGTGCTGCGCAGAACGGGGCAAGAGGAGCGCGTGAACGGTAGACTTTGGGAATTTGTCGCGCAAGAAGACGAACTCTGGCGTGTGGCTGATGACGATGGACGAGGGCCAGGATGCTGGGTCGGCGAGGTATGCGCCGAGGCCCATGCGGTTCTTGAATGAGTCGGGGGATGTGTTTGCCGCTGCTGTTGCTGATGATGATGCTGCTGCTGGGGGAGAAGAAGAAAGGTTGGTGGATTTTGGTTTCTTTGGGGCCATGAGCTTTGTGACTGAAGAGGAAAGAGTGGTAAGTAGGGGTCTGGTGAGAGAGAAAGAGAAAAAGGTCGAGGAAGGGGAAGAGGATAACGTACATGCGTTGACGGGCTTCTCGTCGTCGGTTCTGCTTCTCTTGCTAGATCCCGCGGCTGGGGGACCGAGTATTTCACGATCCGCAGATGAGCTCATTCTCTGAAGCCGACTTATGGAAGAACCGAGGCGGCTGGGTATGGGAAATGAGTCCAAGAGAGAGAGAGAGCGTATGTGTGTATGTTTTTTTTGATAATGCTTTGATGAGCAGTTTCGTCGTGGGGAAAAAAGGTGAGATGCAGCGCGAGAAACTAAGCGCCGAAGACTAGTCTTTGTAAGAAATGTTGGCGTATGATACAATATGGGGAGCGTTGGCTGTAGATGCTGTTGTGAGCGTGTCTGGGCGCGCTTGTTCGAGGTGTTTGATATTGGGTGGCGTGGGTTGAAAGTTCATGTGAGTTGGAGAGAGACGAGAGGTGTGGGGAGGGGAGGGTTGTGGTAGTGACCTTTTTACTGTATGCTGCTGGGTGAGGCGGGTAATAATACCGACACGCGCGATATGCTTGCTGCTTCACAAAAAAGGGTTCGCGTCGAATATTCCATTACGGAAACCCGCCATTTCTCAGAGTCTCACGGCGAATAACTAGGACGAAGAGTTCTCATAGAGATGTAATACCCCTTTTCATGGTATCGTAGTCATTGTCTCAGCACGGCTGCAAGCTAGGGCATCTCACGGCGGAAAAGGCATCATCACAACGAACAAGGCACCACAATGAGACTATCCTCACCGATGAACACGTCAATGCTCTGTTCTGTATTCTCCTCCATGCAAATACTTCAGAGTAACCCCGTATCCAGAGGCGTACGCAGTAACCCCCGTTCGTTCCAGAGTCATCACGCGTCCAACCCATTCAGCTCCACCAACTTCCTCACCATGGCAATGACCTCGTCCTTGCCCATGTCCAGCCCCGGGTTCTCGACCTTGCGCACAATCAACTCGTCCACCATGCCGCGGAGCCGCGCCACCAGGACACCGATGCGCGCCCACCCGCGGAGCCGGATCCAGCCGTCCACCAGCAGGCCCCTGCCGAGCGTGTCGAGCTCGATGGCGCCGCAAAAGAGCAGCAGCGCAAAGGCGTTGAATGCTAGCCAGAAGGGAAGTGAAGGAGGCAGTGTCAGCAAAAGGTCCCCCCTTTCTTCATTACATGATCTCTCATGTCAAGACTTGGGGACTTCCCCGAATAAGGGGAGGAAGAGGGGGCGAAGAGGGAGATGTATATATATATATATATATAGAGAGAGAGAGAGAGAGAGAGAGAGAGAGAGAAAAACTTACGCGTGAGGTCTCGGATGAAAATCTTGCTCGTCGAAATGATGCTAAAGTACGACATGTACGCCGCGCTGCCCGAGAACCCCTGGCTGCCAAACAGCGTGCTGCTCGGGTGCACAAACACCCGCCCGTTCTCCTGGTTGAAGTACTTGATGGCCCTGGCCTCCGGGTCGAGCTCGACGGCGCCCGACATGGAGCTCGCGTACTTCTTGTCCGGGTACTGGATGCGCGCAATCTGGGGCGTGAAAGCCGCGGCGATGAGCGCCCGCAGCAAGGCCGGGCTCCTGGCCGACGAAGACGGCGGACCGGCATCGCCGCCGGCAAACTGCCCCGGTCCGACGATGCCAATCTCCGACAGCGCCGTGTAGTACTGCGTCCGCGTGTTGGCAATGTCCGACAGCGTCTGGTAGGATAGGAAGTTTTCGTCGCAAAAGGTCCTCGTCCGTCGCTGCGGCAGCCCTTCCCGCATCATGCCGTCCCACTCCTGGAAGGCGGCCAGGTCCGTGAGCAGGTCACCGTCGTCGCTGGAGAACCGCTTGCGCGCCTCGCGTGCTTCTTCTCGCCTCTCCTGGGGAGACAGGAACGGACTCCTCGTGCTCAGGATGGCCGATATCGTCACGCAGTCGTCGAGACATCCCAATATGGCACCCAACACCATCAGCTTGCCGCACCGCAAGTCCGCCGGCAGCATGGCGAGCTGTTGTCCCATGGCAGTAAGCTCCTCACCGTCAAGAGCACCCATTCGCCTGAGAAGCTTCATGGCGCCTTCAATCGCGAGAGCTTCAGGGGCCGTTGGAGAGCGCCCCAGAAAGGTCGCAACCTCCCTGATGCCCATGGCGCGAACAGACAGACAGAGCTGCTCCAAGGGCACCCTGCGAATCTCCGGTTCCGGGCGTTCGGCCATTTGTTGTTCAAGATTCCGCGTGTAGAGTTTGTAGCACTTGCCTTCTTGGACACGTCCAGCTCGACCGCGTCGTTGCTTGCAAGCCGCTCGCGACGCCCACGTCTCTTCCAGTTTCCTCATGTTGCTCTGCGCGTCGAAACTCGTCTCCTTGACTTTCCCGCTATCAATCACCACGACGATATCATCAATCGTGATGGACGTTTCTGCCACGTTGGTCGCTACCACGACCTTGCGCTTGCCTGGTGGCGGACTGGCAAACACCTTTTTCTGCTCTCGCGTCTCGAGCGATGCATGTAGCGGGAGGACATGCAGCGACCTCATTCCCCGCAAGCTGTTGCAAGCGTGGTTGATCTCGCCTGTGCCGGGAAGGAAGATGAGTATCCCGCCAGACGCCTTTTCTTCCGTCAGCTCCCAGTCGATCGCCCTGACAGTCTCCGATAAGAGGTGATAGTTAATTCGATGGCCAATCTTCTGGATGACTCTGCCCATCGTGTCGTCCGTAATGAACCCGCTCTCGCCAGCCTCGGCGTTGAAGCCTGTCATGCGGATCACATCATCCAGGTAATACTCCTCCACGGGAAACGTCCGCCCCTGGATCTCAACCATTCCCACGCGTAGCCCCTCAGAGGCAAAGTAGTGACGGAAAGATGTGGCATCCAGCGTAGCAGACATGAGAATCAGCTTCAACATGTCTCTTCTCGTCTTCATGACTTCGCGAATCAAGTTCAAGAGGAAATCGGTGTCCAGACTCCTCTCATGAACTTCGTCTATAACGACGTGGCTCACGTCTTCGAGTGCCGCAGCCACGTCCTCGACGTTGCCGCCCGAAGTCTGTAGACGTCGCAGCAGCACACCTGTTGTGACGAATGTGATTTTGGTGTCTTTGGAACGCCGCGATTCTCCGCGGATGGCGTATCCGACCTCTTCCCCCACGCGTGAACATCGTTCTTCAGCCACTCGGTCTGCCAGGCCGAGCGCTGAAATCCTGCGAGGCTGAGTGATAATCATATTTGCAGTTGCGCCGAGTCCCTGTTCATATAGCTCGTCGAGGATGAACTGTACCGATTGTGTTGACTTGCCGGAACCCGTCTCTCCGCTGATGATGGTGACGTGGTTCTCCTCAACCGTCCTCACAATGCAGTCGCACATTCTCCACGCTGGTAATCTCTGACGTTTGGACAACATGTCTCTCCAGGCGGCCGTCTGCTGACGCTTGAACCACCTTTCTTGATCCTGTGGGTTTGGTGTCCGATCTGCGCGTCGCACTGGTCGCCGTCTGGGCTCGGCCGCTTGCGGACCAGGAGCCGGATGATTCTCTGACGCGGCGGACGACACTGCAGAGATATCAACCAGTTTTCCTGGATTATCAATAATGCCATTGATGTTTTGTTGAATCCAGTCCATGATGAGGTAGATCTTCATGGGCTCGTCCTGTAGTGACTCCTCCATGTATGCCAGAGCTCTCTTGACGATGCTCAGCTTGATGTAAGACGGTAGCTTTGCAATGATGGCGAGTATCAAGTGTTGAGGATAGCTCGACGGCCTGCGTATCTGTAGAAATGCTTCCACTTTACCTTGCTGGGGGTTCTGCGCGTTTCTGACAGACTCCAGACGTATGCGAATTGTCTTGTCGTCTTCGCGGCTGAAGTTCTCGCCAAACATAGACTCCAGGCTTTCGACTTCTTCCTGCCATTGCTCTTCGGGCGTACCCATGTCCAGGAAGTCGTCGAGGCCAGATGCGGCATCCTTGCCAGACGCGGTCGCAAATAGCATGTTCTGCAGCGCCTCTGCTGCCTTGCTCTCATCACCGTCGTTGGCATCGAGCACCCTGGTGCACAGCTCCACAGAGTAGCCTGTCTCTGAGAGGGACTTGACGATGCCCTCTCTCCGCAGATTCGTGCTCCCGACTGAGATTCCTGCAGAATAGCTTTCAGGAAGAGCCCATGGAGGCAAGTCGTCCTCCGGAACATGGATGAGGAGCCACTCGAGCGTTTCCTCACGGTCCTTGCAGTAGTCGACAGCTTCGGCGACGTGACTGCGCCGGAACCCAATCTTGGCAAGGTCATTGACCACTGCGTCCTTTTTCGACTGCGGCATGCGGACCCCGTGGGGGTTCCAGGAGATGCCTCTTCGTAACAAGGCTTCCAGCTGAACCCGGGTCTGCCTGCCCATCTCAACTTTTGGTGCTGTTGTCCACCCCTTCATTGGATTCGATCCGGCGCCCGCGCCGTTCATGAGCACCAAACCAGAGGCACCGGGCATCTCCTTTGCCTTTGCCTTGGCCGCCTCGATTTCTTTCCTCTTCTTCTCGGCCGCCGTTTTGGCATCTTGACGCTCCTGCAGGGCCTTGAACGGATCGGCCTCGTACATCCAGGCCTTTCCTTCCTTGACATCCTGGGCTTTCAACGCTTGAAACTCCTTCCACAGGGCCTTGTGGTCAGGGGGCAGAACCGTGTGTTTGTTTTGCATGCTGCAGACTCGAAACAGGGCGTACGTGGCCGCCGCATGCTTTGACTCCAGAGCAGTGTCTCTCATGAGCAGGTGCTTGTGGCTCAGAGGGATCTTGAAGGGATCCAGCTTGATCATCTGTTGCGTTTTGACGTCTTTTGCGCTCAGCGTCACCCATACCGAGAAACCCTCCGGCGTTTTCCTCGTGTCGTACTCGGGCTTCTCCCATCGCTGTTTCTGGCAGTACTCGCTCAGGAGATTGACCGGCAGTTTCCCCGTCCACGAAGACCCTCCGATAATCTGCTTCACTGTCGGCTTGGGCGGTGCTGCAAGAGTCACTGGGGGAGGTAGAGTTTCCGCCTTCTGGCCCTTTTTGCCCTTTGCGCCATCTTTTGAAGGGTTTGAAGAACCTGCAGTCGGCGCATCTGGCTTCGCCTTTGCCTTCTTTACCATGATACCGACGTATTCGGCGATAATATCATGCGCCTACTTAGGTGGTCAAACGTTTTCCTCGTCGCCTTGCAAGTCTCGCGCTCGCCCAGTCCCTCCCGGCGGGGACTCTACTCTTGATCGCACTGTGAGCTTTGCGGTGAAGAGGTGAGAAAGCACGGTATTTCAGACAGTGTCAAGATCCCTCCATCTGCCGTCGCTCAGATATCCACTGCGAGGAACTTGGTACGCCGGCTCAAGCCACCTGTCGGCCGAAGTTCGGGACAACCATCTTATGCTTCGTATGTCCACCACCGCCATCCCGGTTCCGGAACGAGGGTGGTGCACCCCAAAGCAGGGCAATATGTACTCGCGTCCAAGGAAAAGAGTTGATTAGAGAAAGGACACGATCCGTCTACGTATGTCAAGTGCCCTTCTTTATGAATGACGAAAGATGCGTCTTCTCTACAGCATTTACATCTTTCACGATTGACGCTGAAGTTCGAATACGATAGCATTGTACGAATACTGCACAGACGATGCTCGTAAGACGCTGGACACCAGAATTGAAGGGCTGGAATACCTTGTTATTTGTACTATGTCCCTTGCCATTATGACAAGCAACCACTTGGTCGCTATAATTGCCACGGCGTGAGACCTTTCAATGATGAAGCGAGGTGCACTAGCACCAGCCTCTGGAGCGGCGTCGCACGCTTGATATGAAAACGCTGCGTCCGTTCCATGCCAGCCGTCCAAAATCCCACCAACTCGGTCATGACATGAGTTGACTCCGTTCACCAAGTAACGAGGCAGCTGAGGGTTGTTCGTCACGCCTCGCTTGTCATTGGTGAACGGGCCTCCCTTCGCAACCTCATGAGCCCTCTCTCTCCTCTCAATGCTGGGCTGGAGCTTTCAAGCTACCAAAGGGCCCGCTTATCCTGCAACGTCTCTCTCATCCGTTTCGTGCAACTTCTTCATGCCAACTTCAAGACAAGGGTCTGTGGTGATGTCAGGGTAGGGAATGGGTACAGCGCGCAACGCAAGGCGTGCAGCGAGTTGGGCTGTGACTGGGGAAGGGGTATTGGTAAGAATGGAACCGTTGGTTTCTGATGACGAGAGCACCTGCGGTATAGCGAGGCTAGAGCCGTCTGAATCGGCGCACTGCCATCCAAGAACTGCCAAGGTTCTTACATGTCCATCGAGTCGCCTCCGTTGGCAAAGTTGAAGCCACCCGACTGAGCGGGACCATTTGTTCCGAAGCCAAAGGTGCCGTTCGGGCCGGCAGGCTGGGCCATGCCCTCGTCGGCGTTCTCGACATCGTCTGAGAAATACTTCTCGATGATGTGATAGGATTTGACATAAATCTCCTCGTTGGCGTTGTTCTGGCACTCGTGAATCTTCTCCATGCCGTTGCATTCCTCGATGAACAGCGCATATCGGTTGATCGATTCAGCGCCTTCGCCGCTCGTCTGCTTGTCCAAATCTCCAATCTTCAGGATGTTCTCAAGGCCATCGAGAGCGACCTGAATAATCTTGTTGTCGGGGCAGGCGAGCAGGTCACAGAGAGGCTTGATGCAGCCTTGCGAAACTAGGTATCGGATCTGCTCTGGCTTCTGGAGACCGCCGGACGTCGCGTTACTGATAGCCCAGCAAGCCTCTTTCCGCGTCTTCAAGTCACCGTTTTGCAGAAGGTGAATCAAAGGAGGAATGATGTTAGCGTCAATGACGGATTGGATCTGAGACGAGTTGCCAGCGGTGATGTTGGAAATTGTCCAGCAGGCCTCCTTGCGAATACCGTCCTTAGTGGAGCTCAGGAGGGATAGGAGACAGGGCAATGCACCGCAGTTGATAATGACTTGGGTCTGAACGTCGTCACCGGTCACAATGTTTCCGACTGATCGCAGTGCAGGTGTCTGCACTGAGGTGGAAGCATGCATGAGGAGCTCAACCAGTCGGCGGGGAATGCCTGCCTCGATAACGGCTTGAATCTTATCGTTTGATCCATCAGACAGGTAAGAGATGGCCCAGCAGGCATCAATCAAAACTTCGTCGTCCAGGGAGTAGACCAACTTCGAAAGTACGGGAAGAGCGGGGGCGATCTAGGGGAACTCGGTCAGTATGAAGCACGAGGCCCATGAATCATCATTAACATACTGTGTTCCAGTCAGGCTGAGGGGTCTTGCCACGGCAAAAGTTGCTCAAAGTCCAGGTGGCATTGCGAAGCATGCTCAGCTTGCGGCTGTCGCCGAGCAGGTTAAGCAGCGGCTTCAACGCGCCGCAGCTGAGAACATAGTCACGGCAATGAGGGCTGTCACCGGCAATGTTGCCGAGCGCCCAGACAGCCTGCTCGCGGACATCTGGCTCAGGGCTGGCAAGAAGCTCAACAAAGATGGGGACAGCGCCGGCCTGGATGACAACCTGGGTCTGGGTCGCAGAGCCAGACGCAATGTTGGTCAAAGCCCATGCAGCCTCAAACTGCACAAGAGTATGTGGAGAGCGAAGAAACTCGACAAAACGGGAGACAACGCCAGTCTTGATGACCTCCTCAATAGGGGGGTTGCGCTCCTTTGATAGAAGTTTTCGGAACTTGGTGGTTGCGGAGATCTGAAGGTCGATTTGCTCCGAGAAGACGCCCTGCACCATCTGGGGGAGATCCTCGTTCAACTAAGATAATGTGGGTTAGTCTCAACTGTTCCATCGGTGACAGGTGGTGCTAGTAGAGGACATGATGTGGCCGGACAATCCATGAGTGCAGCTCTGATCCTTTCTGATGCGTGATGCGATACCGTGATGGATGTGGGGTCAAAGCGACACAAGCCCACCCTCCCCCACCTTGGTGTCGACGCACAGCTCGACGAAGCAAATGTTTGCCCAGTGGGTGGCGGCAGCAAACAAACAAAGAATACAATCATGGAAAAAAAGATCGTTTGCATACCTGAGATTCTGTGGGAGCCGACTCATCATCACTATCCGGAGCAGCACCAAGCGAGGCACCAGGCCGGTTCTCGCCAGTGCCGATGCCTCGTCGCTTTGCCAAGTTCTCCTCTCGCTTGGCTTTGCGAATCTCAACTTGCTGCTCCTCGCGGCGGCGACGCAGCTCCTCAGGCTTAAAGGTGTTCTTGGCCTTGAACTGCGTCCGGCGATGTTCGGGGATGTATCGTTCCGCCATGGTGTCGGCTGTTTCGACTTGCTTGGGCTGCAAGCGATGGTGGACGAGGAGACGGGCGCAATGCGGGGGTTTGTTGACAACGGATTTTCTGCCCCAAAGCAGACGCCAACAGAGAGAGCGAGGATTTAAGCTCACGAGTCAAGCTTGCGATCCTGCGGCGTGCGTGCAAGCGATGCGCAGCTCTCAAGTCAGGGGCGGGGGATGCGGGAGGTAGTGCTGTGAAGAGAAAAAAGTTGGAGTGGGAGGAGGCTTTGCAAGGAATTATCTAAGGCCTCTAGGGGCGTTGCCGGAGTGGCAGACAATTCTCGACCGCTAGGTCGAAGGAACCGACTACTTTCTGCCTGAGGCACCAAGAAGCAGGCGAGGAGGGGCCAAGGCGGGGTGTGACAAATATGGGATACATGGCTAGCAGCTAAAGCGTTGCCGTACCGACATGTAGCGACTGGTAGTGGACCCCTAGGGGGCTTTGGGTTTCGGGCGACACAAGCACCGCTTCCACGTGAGCCCGAGCTGCTTTAAGTCACGAGGATAATCACGTGCTTTCGCGACATCGACCATGCAGTGCCAAGCGTCTCAGACGCGATCCCCACGCCGACCAGATGAGCACGCGTATTGTCACTGCAGTAGAGCATCACTTGCATGGGATGATCTACTCTGTCCGTCCAGGATGCATATGCCCTTGACTCCACCCATGGGGACAGACAGTTATCAGTCTCCTTTGCTCGACCCTGATAAGCCCATCCCTGGTTCTCTGCATATCCTTTTGGAGTGCAAACGGACCAAACATGGCTCCGAAGGCTCGAGGCTTGCTGCCCTCCGGCTTCACTTCCGTACAGGATGTCCTCGATGAGAAGGCCGAGCTAAGATCTTTCGTCAACGTGATTGGCATCGTGACAGAGTATAGGCCCCCATCAGAAATAGGAGGATCAAGGAATAAGAGAGATCCAGGTAATTAGGTTCTTCGATGCTCTGTCATGACGCTTTCTGCCATCATCTTCTGACGGGCCAGTGCAGATTGGAAATGCCAGTTTCAGCTATATGACCACTCGGTCGAGCATGACGAGACTCAGGCGCTATGTTTCAATGTCTTTCTCCCTTTTCAAAAAATGCCGGAAGCAAACCTGGGCGATGTCATCGTTATCCGGTCAGCCAGAGTACGAAACACCGCGCCCAACAGCCCACAGCGTACTGATGCGATGTCTAGGTGCAACGATACTGCGGAGGGCCAATATCGCTCCTCTCGCATCACAGTACGCGCATACGCGTGTACGATGCCAGTAAGCTTGGTCAGGCCGGGACTACCCTCTCTGCCGTACGGAGAACGAAGTCCATGGACGTCCCCGTGCCAGATCAAGAGGAAATGCAACTCGTCGCCGAGTTCCATCGCTCTATCAGTAAGACTAGACTGCCTACTGAATCTGAGTTTGAATCCCGGAAAATCATGTCCGTCAATGTCAGGGATAAGTTCTGCGAGCTCAGAGACATCAAGGACGGCCAGTTCGCCGACGTAACAGTACAGATCGTCAAGAAGCCTTTTTCCCAGGGCTCGCTCACCCCAATGACATTATGGGTGTCTGACTTCACCGAAAACGAAAACTTCTATAATTTCTCGTTCGCGGGTAACTCTGCCGCTGGTGGACAAGTCGGCGACCCTCATGGATACCTGGTCAATTACCAAACCGCTGCGAGCACTGTAGATTGGACAGGGCCATACGGAAAATACAGTATGCAGGTGACTTGCTGGTCGCCGGTTGATGCAGCACTCATTAGCGAGCGGAAACTGACCGTTGGATCTTGGGTATCTTTACGAAATCTGCAAATCGGCTTCGGCAAGAATGGACAGAACCTCGAAGGGTTTCTACGCGAAGATCGGAACTACCCGGATAAGCTGCAAATTACGCCTCTGGATCCTATCAGGGATCCGGGGAACGTGACGCAGGAACTCAAAGACGCAATATTGCGCAAGAAACAATGCGGCAAAGCGACCGAGAGGGCCTTGAAGGACCTGGCCGAGGCTTCGCAAGCTGGGCAGAAGCGCAGGGCCGAGATGCAACAGTCTGCCGATCAGCCGAAAAGGAAGAAGAAGACTCGCTCGGATCTGCAACGTGAAGCACGACGGAGAGAAGGACGCGAGCTCACTAGAAGCGCGCTGATTCTTTCACTGAACAAGCATAGTAAGCCCGCTCTCTCTGTCTTGTTAGATCGTTGCTCGGAGCTGACTACCCAGTCAAATGTGAACACGACGGAAAGGCTGCAAGCTCCGTGGCGGACATTCTGGAACCTGTCAAGGTGCAGACTGTCGTCAACGGCGACACGGTGATGCTGCCGTTGCCCTTCATCAACGCCAAGTACCGCGCCTACGTTCGCGTGGTCGACTTTTCTCCAAATCGCCTGCAGGACTTTGCAAGATCTCGCAAGGTTTCGGAGACGGATATCCTGAGCGACTACGAATCGAGCTCCGAGTCCGGATCGGACGCGGAGTCGGAGTCGGTCAGGGACGGTGGCAAGATGACGTCGCACGTCGAGACGACAAACGCCGAGACCGTATGGGAATGGCGCTTCTTCCTGAGACTCGAGGACGCAGTCGCTCAAGAGGGCCAGCCCAAGAAGAGCGTCTGGGTTCTCGTCGACAACTCCGCCGCCCAGTGTCTCCTCGGCCGGGACGCTTCGAATCTCGAGCGGGACGGCGACGCCCTCGAGGCCGTTCGCGAACGGCTCTTCCTCCTCTGGGGGGATCTGGAGGAGCGCAAGGCCAGACAGGCGAAGAAGACGGCAAGCAGATTGGCAAACCAGCCGCCCGATCACAGCTCCGACGAAGAGCGTGGCGCCAAGGAGCAGCGTCAGGGTCAGGGCCAGGGGCCCGCCGAGCCCTCCAACGTGCCCTTTCCGTGCTGCATCAGCCAGTACGGCATCAAAGTGCCCGAGCCGGACAAGACCAAAGCAAATGCCGGGGCAGGTCAGCGGTGGGAGCGAATCTTTGCCATGTTTGGAGTCAAGATTACGCCCGACGCTGCGGAGGCGCCGAGAAGCTCGATTTAACCGCTTGCTTTTCCATGCACACAGAAGAAGATACCCAAGTTAACAAAGTCACACAAAAGTTTTCCTCGAAATGTGCATCTATGACACGGCTCATGATCAGTAGTCCTGCGCCACTTTTGCATCAGACATTAATACTTGCACGCTCAAAATTGCCGGCTAGCGCGTTGTGCCAAATATCTGTCCCCGTGGTACTAATCAAGCGCGACTCCCTCGCACCAGTGTTTTTGCAAATACCAAGAGATATAAAGGGGGGGTGAGGGGAAACACTGAGAAAACGGATACAAAGTCGCTGAAATGAAGTTATCCCCATCGGTAAACATGAATCCCATACAGTATAAGCATACGCACACGCCAACCTCGAAATGCCCCAATCAATCGCCCAAAACATCATCATCCAGGTCGTCCGCCAACGGCTCCGGCTCGTGCTCGCCGTCGTCAATGGGGTCATCCTCGAGCAATTCCTTGCGACGCAGGTCCTCCCTCGAGCCCTCTTCGGGCTCGACGTCCTCAAAGATGTCATCGACGTCCTCGATATCGTCATCGTGAACCATCGCCTCGCTCAGGGCCGCCTTGCGCTGCTCCGCCGCCTGGTTCGCCTTGCCGCTTGGCTTCTTGTTGCGCTTGGTCGCCATGTGGTCCTCGTCGAGGAAGGCTACGACTTCCTTGAAGTTGTTCCCGAGTTTGGACCGGTTGCGGAGGATCCGCCGGCGGAGCTTGCCCGCCTGTGACCCGCGCTCATCGATGAGGTTAGCAGTGAGTGCCAAGACGTACTTCGCCGTCAATTCGCAAAGTGCCTTTTCCGCTCTCAGTTCTGCTGCCCAGCGCTCTTCCTTCGAGAGGGAATCATCTTCCTCTTCCTCATCTAGTTCCTCGTCGTCCGCCAAGGGATCTTCGTCGTCGGCCGGCTCGTTCAGCAATTTGTCCTTCTTGGCCTTTTTGGCGTATTGCTTTTCAGCTCCTTCGTATATCAGAATCAACTCCGGGACCAAGCCAGGCTCGATGTCTGGAGTCAGTACGCTAAGCTTCTCTGCTCTTTGGGCTTGGGACGTTGATGAGTTGCCCGAGTCCTTGATCAGCCGGCGTATGGTGGCAAAAGTAAGGTGCAGGTCGCAGAGGCTTCCAGTGGCGAACAGGCGCACCTGGTCAATGGCTACCCGAGATGAAAAAGTCTCGATGACGTGTCTTCGGTACGTTTGTCGAAGGACAGAGAGTTGATCGAGTTCAGCATCAGGAATGCTAGTGCCTCGCAGAAGCAGCTGGGATAACGCCCGCGTTTTCCACATGAAGTAGAATTGGCAGGCCTTGATAGCGAAGGTCACGACCTCGTCCTCGAGATCGTCGATTTCATCCTCTTGCGGCTCATACTTTCCGCGATGAACAATATTGCTCAGAATCTCGATTGCGGGCGAACTGGACTCTTCTGATCTTGGACTGGCCTCTAGGGCGTCAACACAATCGGAAATGGCTGCCAATTTGCTGATCTTGAGTAAGGTTGTCGACAACTCGCGAAGAGGAGACGCCGCCAAATTGCCGCGAATGGAAAGTTCGCATGTGGTGTCGAAGTTGCGTAGTGCATTGATGACGTTTTCCCACAGCAGAGATAACTTGCTGTCAGTCAACTCCTCCAATTCCTCATATTGGCGTGCATGAAGTAGAGCAGAAGTTGCCTCTGACAATACTCGTTTATCATCGTGCCTGTTGAACTGCGTGCTGATTTCGTCCAGAAGCTTCTCATATTTGGAGGCATCCTGGCGCAATTGCTGAAAGATATCGAGGTTGAGGCAATGCTCCAGACGGAGGACTATTGCCGCTGTTTCAGGCTCGGCTCCAAACTTGTTGAGGAGCTTGGGAATGACCGAGGTAAGCTCGAGAGCAGTCTCCTCCTGTGCCTCAGCCGCCTCCGAGCGATGTCCCCTTTTCTTGGTCTTGTCGTGCTCACTCGTCTGTGTTAAGCTTAGCTTAATTGCCGAACTCAAGACGTCTAGCAGAATTGATTCCTCTCCAGACGAGGGTGCGACGGCCTTCTTGAAAGCTGCCTCGCTCGTGGACGAAGATTTCGACTTTGACCTGGACTTATTGCTTGTTGTATGGTCAAACAAGAGGTAACCGGCCAGTAATTCCCAAGTCTTCACCTCCGGCAGCTTCTCATAGAGAACCTGAGCGGCAAGGGAGATTCGAGTATCAGGCACAGTGGCCTCGGGCAAGTCCGCCGCGGCATCCAAGTCAGCTGTGATTCCGGTCTGTTGCGCCTCCTCGATTTGAGCATCGTAAATAGCTAGCGTTTCTGCGAGACATTTGATGTTGACCCATTCCTTACGTGGCGACTCAAAGTCATCTTCTTCGGCATCGTCTAACTCGTCGAGCACCTCGGCTCCTCCGATCTCTTCCAACTTGCCTTCGTGAACGTCTTCGATGCAGGAGACAAAGAAATTGACTACTGCCTTACGAATCCTCACTTCGGTGTCGAAAATGAGCTTTCCGATAGCATCAATCTCGTTTGGCTCGAGTAAGGCCGCGGCTCGTAGGGTATCTATAGCGGAAATTGCTGCGACTCTGACGGATACTTCTGAATCCAGGGTTGCCATCTCAATGAGCCTGGGGCGAAACCTGTCGATGAAGTGGCCAAGTTGCTGGGCATCACGCTTGAACACTCGATACAGCTGCTTCAAGACTTCTTGGCGAGTTGCTGCATTTGTGTCTGACAGCATCCATCCCAGATATCTCAAGTACCCAGGTTCCATGAAGACCGTGGGAAGGTGCCAGATCCAAGACCCTAGGGCTTCGACGCATTCGGCTCGAATCTTGGGGTCGACATCTCGATATCGGTGAACAAACACAGTGTCGAAAAAGGATTGAATCACCTCGCTGCACGTGCTACGATAGCCGTTGGCTTCCGTCAAGCTGCGCTGAATCTCGGTGGCTTTTACTTTATTCTTGGCTCTCTTGGCGGCTTGCGACTGTTGTTCAATGGAGGCAATTCGTCGATCCAGGATCCCCGCTATCTCGACGAGCGTTGACTGAACTGACAAGGCGATGGTTGTCGCTGTATGACGAAAGGGACGCAGGGATGAGGATGACATGCTAGCGAGCCAGGCGTGGATGTTGTCCATCAAGTCTACTTCCTTGTAGAGCGTGTCGGTCTCGTGGAGGAGCGTGACCAGGGAGTGAAAGAAGGAGATGAGCATTTCTCGAAAGGACCTCGTGTTCTTGGATCTTGAGATCAGGGGATAATCTGTAATTTGTTGCTGCTTGATATTAGCGCACATTCGAGGTTTGTACGTAGAGCTTGTATAATGAGCAGCGTACTTCTTGATACATGCCCTGGAGATCCACGAGCCTGTTCGGGATGTTCTCTGGATCGCGAATATCGTCGGTGGTGACTTCCAAGTCGCAACCTGCGCATTGCAAAATACAATTGATCAAGTCGCTCAATGCCGAGGCACTTTCCTGCTTATAGCGCTCTAGCCACTGTTGTGCGACTGCGTCAGAGGAGTCCCCTGAGCCAAAGATGTCGGCTGCGATCGAGTCAGTATTGAGCGCTCAATTAGCAACAGGTCCAGCGCATACCAAATAGACCGGTTCCCTTGTCTCCAGTATCGATTCGCACAACCTTCTTGGGCCTGCTAGGAATTCGAGCAACATGTCCAGAGGCAGCCGGTTGTGTGCCGTTGATTTTGGGTTTCTTATTGGAAGGCTTCTTCGGTCTGGCGCCTTGCGACGGCTTGCGCGATCTCGGGGCCGGATGATCCTCATCGCTCGCAGCGTCGCCTTCATTGCTCATATCATCGTCAGAAAGCGCGTCGCCTTCTTCGCCACCGTCGCCATCGTCTTCATCTCTCTTGCGCTTGGACGCGACGGGAGCAGTCGGCTCAGGCGCGAACTTGGCTGGTGCTTTCACGACGCGTCCGGATCTGCGACGCGGCGAGTCCGGCTCGGGAGATGAGATGGGGCTCGAGTCCATGGTGTCTTGCGAAGACCTGCGTAGCTTTATGCAGGCGGCATCTGAGGAGTCGTCGGGTCAGGCAAGCGACGAGGTGGTGATGAAGATCGGAATGGCGAGTTGTTTCCTGCAGCAAAGGCGCGTGTTGGCGTTTGGCCGGCTAACATGGGGGGCTACTTGCTTAATTATTTTGGCAAAAAGCGGGTATGGATGCGGCTAGGATGAGCTATCGGGAGAACATCGGGTCAGGGTCAGGCTCCCCCAATCAAGTTGCTGCCGAGGGTTCCCCCCCCCTGGGCCCCCTCCGTCAGGTACCTACGGACAAATGTCTTCAATCGCAAAGTGTACTGTAGTGGCGCCCACGCGAGGCGTCTGCTCTCTGCACCCATGCATCATCTCCAGCCTCTTTGCCCACACAATTGTCGACACTTTGAGGTTTGGAGGTGCGGCTGCATGGGTGTTACAGTATGCGACAATGACATAGGCTGGTGAACTTTGCCAAGGCTCCACTACCCGCCCAGGTCAGCAGTTCCTGAAGGTGTGTATGTGTAATAGTAATTGCTCCATGCCTCAAATGCCTGCGTCCTTATACCACCTCGCCTCTCGTTTCCTTACGTACCTACATGCCTCAGCTAGGCAGGTCTCGGTTGGATCAAAGAGAGCCGGACCCAGCATTGATGGCGCGGGGCGCCGAATCGCCTGACCAAGGTTCTGTCCAACATCTGTGCTGCTGACACAGGCCTTGGTCGAGTTCATTCATCTTGCTTCACTCTTCACTCGAAAGCAGTCATAGGGAGAATCACACTTCAAAGCGTCCTTAGCCATGGTTCAGATTCGCAATCATCCTTTCCCCAAGTCGTCCGCGTCTCCTGGAGAAGGCAAGATCGTCGCCAGGCTGCTGCCCGGTGGCGGTAACGGGCTCGAGACAATCGTCTACCAGTATCCGCTGAAGCTCATTTCACCGACCTCGCCTTCAGGCGGTCAAAAGAGCGTTCTCGTCTTCCTCCTCTCATACGGTGGCGGTCTGGTTGGCGGCGACGTCGTCAGCCTAAATGTCAGCATTCGAGCGGGGGCCAGCCTAAGCCTCGTCACCCAAGGCCATACCAAGATATTCAAGTCTCCCTCTCCGGACACCGTGACGACACAGACGATGCGGGTGCGGATGGAGCAAGATTCGGCGTTATGTCTCCTTCCAGACCCTGTACAGCCCTTTGAGGATTCCGTTTACTCACAGACACAAATTTTCGAGCTCGCCAGCCGATGCTCTCTGTGTCTCCTGGACTGGGTCACGGCCGGACGGACCGCTCGCGGTGAGAATTGGAGTTTCCTCAGATGGAAAGGACGAAACGAAGTCTGGTTATGTGGGAGTGACGAGCCGAGGAGTCGCTTGTTAGTGCGTGACACTGTCCTCCTCGCAGCGGACGGAAGCACGACGGTCGGTCTACCTTTGCGAGAGACCATGCAACAAATGACCATATTCGGAACGTTGATACTTCGTGGCACCATGCTGGAGGCGCTCGGCAAGTTCTTCCTCGTCGAGTTTGACGCGCTGCCTCGATTAGGCGCTCGAGATTTTCGTTCTAAAGAGGTCAGAGAAAAAGAAGCTCAAGCAATGTCCAATTTTGAGCATTGGAGAGTTCGAAGAATCGAGATTGAGAAAAGCAAAGGCGTTCTGTGGTCTGCAGCCCGGGTCAGAGGCTGCGTGGTGGTAAAATTCGCTGCTCCCACTGTCGAAGCCGGCAGAGAATGGATCGGGGCCATGCTGAGCAAGGAGGGCACTGTTGAAGCTCGTTTCGGAGAAGAGGCGCTTATGTGTGTACGATAGGATTTCCATTTATCAAAAGTCCAGTATGATACCTATTGAGCGACATTCCCGATGATATATCGCTCCGTATGGTTCTCCTCGTCTGTCCGCGTGAATCGAGAACCTGGCCATGGCAGTATGGCAAACCTGTGAATTCATGAAACGCGTCGTAATGAACACTTGCGACTTGTGCCAAGCCCATGACAGCGAGAACCGAGTTTCCATAATGCAGATCACACGGCTTCTAGGCCTTACTCTGCCGTCAGACTATTGACAGCCTAGACATGCAGAGCCGGCGGAGATGCGTTGGTGTGCGGAGATGGCCGCTGTAGATAATTGTTGTAGCTGGCTGCAGGGACGGAAGGCGGTGAGCGAAAACGCCGGCAGAAAGAACCCCGGTCCCGCCGACCTACCCCTCCACCGCCTCAATTTTCTGGTCTCGTTGCTTCTAGATTCAAGATCAATGCACCATCAATCATATTGCAACCGCGCAGGCGACTTTCGGTGTCAACAGGTCACAGCTCATGATACCGGACTTGACTCTCGACCAGTCCAGCCATGAACAGAGGTAGGGCTGCCGCGCGGGGTGTGCGCCGCGGTGCTTCTCGTACCGCGAGTCAACGAGAATCGATCGAAGGCGCAAACGAGACAGGCAGCTCGAACTCGAGCAGTGCAGTTCCCGAGAGTGCTTCTTCAGCTCCTCCGCGTGGCGGAGCGACCAATCGAGCCACCCGTGCTCCCTCTGCTGGCCGCTTCCGACCTAGAGCTGTTCGCCGCGATGAGGCAGACAGAGACATTCTAGCTCGTCAAGAACAACAAAAGGCTAGCGAGAGGGCCGCGGAGGAGAGACGGGCGCGCGGGCGTTCCCGTTTTAGGGGTAAGAGAAGTCGAGGTGATGCAATGGGCAGTCGAGGCGGCTGGGGCCGAGGCATTTCAGCTGCTAGCGGGCCCTTCTCGAGCGGATTTGGTGGAGGTACGTCTAGATGTCCTACGGATCACGTCGTGAGCGGCTGAGCTGATAATTTGAAAGCGTCTGGAAGATCTGGTTTTGGCGGCGGAGGGCTGGGCGGGGGTTCATACGGTGGAAGGTCCGTCAAATTGGAAGGCAAGGGCTTCAGCGAAGCAGATGCATCACGGCCGCGCGAAACGAGAATCAACGCCGACCGTCTCCATGTCAACACGGGTGTCGAAGAGCTTGACAGTGATGACGAAGCCATGATGGCAGCTCTCAGCAACCGTGCAGCGACGGCAATACCGATGGGTATATATCGCAAGGAGCACAAGGACACGGGTGTCGTGGTTGCCACCACTGCTGAACTGGAAGCCGCGGAAAATGCCAATGGCGAAGAAGAGAGTCTATGGGTGGATGGCGAGGAGTCCGCGCCTCCAGGTCCTCAAGTACAAGAGCAGGGTGTCTGGGACTCCAAGGCCGACCAGCAAGTTCTCATCAAGAAGGAACCCGACACCGACGACAAAATGGATTTGGACGCCGACATCAAGCCGGCACAAGAAATGGAGAAGAAGCCGATCGTCAAGAAAAAGAAAGAAGTTGCCCTTGATTCCGAGGAAAAGATCATCCAAAGCGACCTGCAGCTTCTGGCCAGCGAATTGGGAGCTGTCACAATCACCGAAGATGGCGAAACCAAAACCGAGGGTCCCGCAAATAAGGACGGACGAATGTACCTATTTCAGTTCCCGCCTCTCATTCCGCCCTTGAAACAGACCACCGCGTCCCAGGCCAAAGTCAAGCCGGACCCTGATGCCAGAGATAGTGGCAACCCTGCATCCGTGGACCTCACAGGGACTCTAGAGGAGGACGAGGATGAAGACGAGGATGAAGACGATTTTTCAGGAGGCTTCCGATCTCAACCCCTTAACAAGGGTGGAATGATTGGGAAGCTCAATGTTCGCCGGTCCGGTAAGGTGGAGCTTGACTGGGGCGGCATGACACTCGAGATGAGTCCGGCGGCGGGTATGAATTTCCTGACTACGGCCGTCATTGTCGAGGAGAACGACCAAAAGGCCCAGCACGGCGTCATAGGCGGCGAGAGTGTCGGCATGGGAAAGATCATGGGTCGCTTCGTGCTCGCGCCAATCTGGAGCGAAGAGGAGGAGTGGAACGTTGCACCACACGAGCTCACGACTGGATGATGGCGAGAATTAACCATGCCTATCGAACGACGCGTCCTCCCCCTCCTTGCCTTGCGCCAGGTTTCGGCCCGAGCACGCTGATATATTCACAACACCGACATGCAGCGGCACGCCGTTATCCGAGTTGCCCGTCCCAACGCGACGGCTAATCAGCAACAGATACGGGAGCACAACGGCTCAGGAGCAAGTTTTTGGTCGTGGCTTGTCGGCTTGTCACTCCGAAGGCCTGGCCACGGGCAAACGTTACTGCGGAAGCGCAACGAAAGGGGAGCTCGGTCCCGAGATGATCAAACCCATTACCATAACGCCGACGGGGACTTTCTGGGGACACGGCGAAGCCCCCTGTTGGCGGATGTCGCCAGAGTCGAGGCACGCGAGTCGGGTCAGGGGAGCTGCGCAGACCTCCTCCTCCAACTCAAGAGCTTTTCGACAGCGCCGGCCGTCGCACAGCGCCGCGTTCCTGTGTCGACTGCCCCCTCCCACCACCCTCTTTTCGTACAGCCCCTCCTCCCGGTGCAGGATCGCTGCAGGGGCAGCAGGGATGGCGTCCACTGAGATGGAACTTGGGCTGGGTTGGAGGAAGCTGGATTTTTTGGACGGGTCAATGGGCGGGATTGCGGTAAAACAGCGTCAGGATTGGGATGGAGGCACGCACTCAATGCGAGGTCGTCGTCCAGCCCCAGGCAGGCCCCAACAAGTCCACAATAACCCGTCGCATCATCATCGTCCTCTTCTCCGCCCCACAGCAGTCTCTCTCTTCTTACTGTGCGCGCGCGAGAGAGAGAGAGAGAGGCAGAGGGAAGGAAGGGAAGTCAAGCCGGCAAAGGCCCGAGGGAGTATGCAGTGAATATGCATGTACGAATGACGATCAATGGAACACTTTTTTCTCATCAATGCTATCTTTGTTCCCCATCATCAACAATAACAAGAAGAAGAACTAGTGCGTGGCTTGCTCGTATGCAAGACATCTTCAAGGCAGGCCTGCATCCCCCTCATCTCGTTGCCCCCAAGCTACAACAGGTTCTCATTTATCCAGTCTACGCAGCTTCTTCTGTATTGTACGGTATATTGCACCCGTCTTTTCTTCACACGGGAGCCCGAGGAAATGCAATGCTCCCCCCCATATGAGCCGCCGGGTGCTAGACTATGCTAGGCAGGCGACGTTGGTTTCGACAGAGTAACTCTTATTCACATCCCATCATCTCCCAGAGGGGTGTGTGTGTATGTACGTGTCTCCAAGTCTTTGTTCAGCGTCCTTGTCCCAAGGGAGGGGGGGGAGGGCTCCCAATGACGCCTTGCCCCCCCCCCCCCCCCCCTTTTTTTTATCCCCCCCCCCCCTCCCCCCCCCCCCCTCCTGCTTTACTGATCCCCCCCTTGGCAAAGTCAGGCACATGCACGTTATATACGGAGCAGCAGCAGCTAGGCTTACAGTATGTAGAGGAAACGGCACAGGCACAGGTGAAGAAGAACCCTGACCCCGGCAAGAGCCCTGCGGGGGATCCACAGCAATCTGCAACATGCAGCCGCGCTTGCTTTAGAGGGGGTCAGCGCGGGAAGAAGGGGGGGGGGCACAACCACCCCTGTCGCGCCCACATCGAATCTTTCCATGCCTACGAAGCTATTCGTAGCTCAGACACCGGACTTCGATCTGTGTGGAGCTTTCCAGATTGGACGTCTAAAGTCGAGACAGCATGGAGCGACATCCGGCGAGAGTTGTATGAGCTCAAACGTTTGTGATTGAAAGGTATTTTAGAATATTTACAAAATAAAATAAAAGTGTACAAGAATGTACATCGCCGGCCGACTGGCACTCGCCCGCGCAAAGATTTTGGTTACAGTAGAGTAAACACCAACAAGTTCCGAAACATTTACCCGTCCATGGTATCATAGTCCTGCTCATCCTGTCGTAAAATTCGGCCTTGTATGACAGATAGCCGATGCAGAAACGCCATTTTGTGACCTGAGTCGATAACTTCTGAAAAAAAAAACAGAGCTGGCTGTGAGGATGCCCTCAATCGGGACACTCACGCAGCGGCGATTTGTGCTTCCAAATCGTGCAGCTCATCGTCTGATCGACTCGACGGGAAATAGTTCCGACTCGACGACGAGTGATTCCGACTTGACATCGAGGGCGGGTTCTGAAGCGACGGCGATGAGTGGTTCCGGCTTGACGACGAGGAGTGAGCCCGACTTGACATCGAAGGAGGGTTTTGAAGCGACGGCGATGAGTGGTTCCGGCTCGACGACGAGGAATGGGCCCGACTTGACATCGAAGGAGGGTTCTGAAGCGACGGCGATGAGTGGTTACGGCTCGACGACGAGGAGTGGTTCCGAAGAGTCGACTCCTTATCGTCGAGATCTTCGTGATCGCTGTCTTTCAAGGCTTCGCTCAAAGTGTCTCCCCGTAACGCGTCTTCGGATCCCTTGCGTGAGTGCCGTCTTTGCTTCTTGTACTCTTCCAGCCAAGAGGTGTTGTTATTGTCAGGTCCCGTGTCGCGGAAATCGGACTCGTCACCGATATTCTCCAATGACATGTCGCTGACATTGTTGGCGCCTTGCATGGTACCTCGATTCGATGACAATTTCTTGTCATTGGAGTATTTTCCTGCAGACGTAAACCCCGAGCTCGATGCTCCTGATCCATCGGAGGAGCGAAAGCCCTTGATCCGAAACATTCGCAGAAGTGGTCGTATCGTTGCCAGGCTAGAGGCAAAGATAGCAACTCCAGGCTCAATCAGAGTCCATACCATGGCGTCAATCGCAGAGACTATCAAGGTTAGGATATGTGATTTCATGTGAAGAAACAACACGTACAAGAGAGATCGTCCATCTGATGAAGTCCATCCAGATACTTGAGTCTGACCAGGGTTGCAATACTGGCGCTGTGAGAGGTCAGCATGCAGGTTCAAGAGATGGTATTTTTTTCGGCAGTGGCAAAGAACTCACAAGATTCCCAGACCGAGGATGACGACGACAGTGATCTTGGCTTGCTTGGTCATCTTGACGTTCCAAACCATTGGGACGGGGAGAAGGGCCTGCGAAATCGTTAGTCGCAAGGTACACCTGACAAAATTATTCCACGTACATAAACCCAATCCGAGAGAACTGTAAGAACACTGAGAGCGATTGCAGACGAGATAATGGCATCGGCACTCGCGCAGTAGCCGTGTTGAATTCGAAAGTCCCACTGCTTTTCCACTGGTATGCATTGGAATAGGTTCCAGAAAAAGATTCCCAAGCTCCAGAGGGTGAAGACCACCAGGCATGTCCACAGAATCCACTTATACGCTGTCCAGACTGCGAGCCGAAGTAGGAATACACCAATGCTGAGCTTGACGAACATCATGTTCAAGATATAGACTGCAATCGACAGAGCTTGCCACTGTGTAGTGTTAGTCTCTGGGTAAAAATGATTGGCTCGATCAAGATCTCGTCGCCTACCTTGAGTGCCAAAACGAGGTTGTTCGTTGTGAGGGCCGCATTGTGCTTGCCGAGTCCTACCCTGACACCCTCCAAAACGATCGCACATACCACCGTGAATATCAACTGTAGCGCAAGGTCAGTAACGATAATCTGACTTCTTCACACAGAACAAGACGGACCTGGGCTATGACCATGAACCAGTCATCAATCTGAAAGCTCTTTGTCATGTAAGCCCTTACGTAGATCCGCAGTCCCACGGCGAGCCAGGTCAGAGGGAGCAAGACGGCGCATGTGATGATGAGAGCTGGCGAGGCATCCTCGTTGAGATTGACATTCGGATTCGCCAGCTCTGGTATGTTGAGATCCGACATGGCGATTCACCGTAACACGCCTATGCGAGCGTGTTTAACGAGATGGCCCGGTCTTGGTAGATGAATCGTAAGTTGCGACGAGTAATGGCATGTGTCGAGTTGGTGATGTCGTCTAATTCAAGGACGAACTATGTTTCGAGCATGAACGACGGCTGATAGCAAGGACAGAGGGGACGGCGGAGTAATGTATAAGCCCTTACCATGTCCGTTGGTCGTTGCGCAAACTGCCCATGTGGATTACATGCAATGGGAGACTAGAGACTGCTTGAATTAAGCACTAGGCCTAGCCTCAGGTGGATGCAAGGCACTAGCAAATTGACGGCCAGCCAGGGGTACCGAGTTGGATGTCGCACATGAGCGGGCAAGGTTCCCAAGCAGGAACGCATCGCAAACCTCCGGATGCGATTAGGTTCGGAGGCCGGGCCTCTGCCTTGGCTGCCCATCCACACGTATGCGACAGCCCCAGTCACCGTAATCTAGGGTGCTTTCTCCGTTCGGGAAGCACTTGGCCGATGGAGGGGGACTAGGCGAGCCGCTGTCATGGGGCTGGCAGCAGTTTAGTTTCGACGTGGGCCGAAGGGGAGCAAGGCTTGCTCCCGTGTTGTGGCGACGCCTTGCTGCCGCGCTCCCGCTGACTGAACAAGGATATCCATCCAACGGAGACATTGCAGCGACACAGAGCGTAGCAGCTATCGCGACGCGCCTCCTCTGGTTGAGACGTCCCTTGCAACGGGGCAATGGCGACGCGACACTGCCCAGGATCAAGTCTGGCACACAAGACGAACTAGTACATTCGCGGCGCTTCAACTTTTGACGTCTCTAGAACGGGCTCACGATCCGCTAGTGAGTAGTACCGGCCTTATGACGAGCGTTGCGGAAGCGTGGGATCCGTCTGGTAGCACGATTTACAGTTGAAAGAAGCAGTCGGCAAGCCGATAAGTCGGCCAAGATGGGGTGGCAGGCCGGATGCAGCGGAGGCCTGTGTGGTGCCTATCCCACGGTGGGCGTTAGCACAACGCCGGTCTAAGCATGGCTGCTCTGCTTGTCTTGAAAGTCCACCATTGGCGGGCCAGGGGCTCTCGAAGCCGCACCGCACCCTTCTAGTAGGGCCGGCTGCACTACCCGAAAGAGATTCGCTTGGGTATTTTGAGAGAGTCTTCGGGCGTGGCGCCGCTCTTGTTGTTCGGAGACAAGCCGCTCTGGTTTGTCCGTCACTATGCCGTGAAGCCGCGCCAAGAGACCTATTGTTGCAGGGAAATTCCAAGGGAGCATGTGGCAACCGCCATTCCGTAGGCCTAGTAGATGTTCTGTATTCGTACAGGAATCCAGTGCTGTATGTTGCCCATGTTCTGCAGGGTCCCGAGGGTTCGGTTTCGTGCGAGATTCTAGGCCCGTCTGCTATGCCACGTCGTTTTTGCTTCATCGACACCGAGTTCGGCGGTCGGATCTGATGTCTCAGAACCGCGCGGTTCGAAGACTGTGAAGACACCCGAGTTGGGAAATGATCCGCATGAAGATACGAATACTAATGGGACGGGCTGACAGCATTCGCCGGTATATTGTCATTGGCAGTGAAAGAGCCAAAGCCATGGGGTTAAAGTTGCCGAGGCAAAGGTACTGTAGGAGGTTGGAGAAGAAGCCTGTTCCTTCTCCGACGCTGCCTGAGGTATGCACGGTGCCGGGCGGGGTACGGGATAATGCTGCCAAAGGAAGTATCGCATACGTCAGCAATGTGCTTCTGTCCCGCGCCGTTGCGTCCCTACAAAGAAGTACCCGCTACTCCGGACCACGATCGTCTCGAGTCACTAAAACCTCCTTCCTCGGCAAAGATGATCATTGACGAGAATGGACTCTGGAGGATTGGTTCCTTCCAGGCGCTCCTGCCATCAGGAGTCCGGAATGCGGCGTGCACGTGAGAAGCGAGAAATTGAGAGTCGTTCCTCTTCCTTTGTCCTTTTTTCGAGACTCTTCTTCAATTACTGCAAAGACGACAATATCGATCTTCTACCTCCATCCAATCCCATTGCCCGGCTTTAGCAAATTGACTCGCACACAGTCTCCCAGACTTGCAACGCGGCACATCTCCTGCCATCTGACCCTGACGAGGTCGACAGTCATAGATGATAAGCACCATGCTACGAAAGGGCCTAGATGCCGACGACTCATCCGCGACCCTGAAGGGTTCAGTGGGGACTCATTGAACATCAGTGGCGCCGCACTCTGCCGTTGATCAGATGGAGTCAACTCGTGGACGGGTCGAGAATCTTCAGCACCTGCCTATAGTTGGAAGTTTGCCCTCAGCCACACACCCTCTTTCGTCCCGTATGCCCACTCAAAAGATACGAGCTAACGCTGCTTGAGACTCGTTTACCCCCAGCTTGTTCCATGGGTTAGTCAACTGATTGCCAAGGGAGTGAACGGACCTCGTTTGTCATGCCTGTTCCAAGGACCGCCCTGCTCCGAGCTCTCAGATTCCGCCTGCAAATTGCTGCCGTGTCGGAGCCGGAGCTCACTCTGGACCAGGTAATGGATCCGCAGTCTTCCGAGATGGCACTCCGGTCCGCCGCTGCATCGTCCAAAGCAGGGACAGGCACTTTACTTGTTTCTCGGCTCCCACGTCGGGCGGTTTCGCATCTCTTGGCTCGGATGAACGGAGAACGTCGCGAGACGGCCAGAAAGCCTCAAGCTTGAGATGGATATCCCAGCTCTTGATAATTGAACAAACAAGAGTTGCTCAAAAGGCTCTACTCCCCCCGCCTGTTTCGACATTAGGTAATGGCGTGTTTTAAATGCATTCACCGGCTTCAATGGCTACTCCTCTTTGCTCCTTTAAAATCTCGCGGGAGATTACCTATGGTCACAACATTGTGAGGATTCCTGGCAGACCATCATTGTTCGATTGCTTCAGTTTTGTCCACGGTTTTGCAGCCTAGACGCGGCCCTCCGCGGCAGCGCTATACGGCCGACCTCAGGCACGACAGCCTACAGGAGATCGATCCAGCTAAGCAACCTTGAGCTGAATCTTGCAGGGTCCTGATTGCGTCTAGTGATTGTGTGCGAAATGGGACTTGTGAAGCGCCATGTTCAAAACCCCGGAAGCGGAAGACGGGCCTTTTGATGGCAAAAGCTCTGAACTGAGGAACCCAAAGTCCTTGTATTAGACAAGTGTTGGCAGCTCAGTAGCAAGCATATGAAAACTCACCCCGCCATTGAGTTTTCAACTGCGTTCGCTTCAAGGCACAAAACGAACAATATCTGCAGCTCAATCTTGACCACTCCCTTCGAAGCGGGCATTTTTTGGCTGAAAGCATCGCCGGTCCGGCTACGTCACAGGCAGGACATTCTGTTCGCCGTCACGATACCATTCGGCCGATTCACTACCGACGGCTGGTGGCGTCCAATCTTACCCGTACCAGGCGAAGGAAACCTTCGGAAAAGAATGGCTTTCTATGACTTGCCTCGGCAGGACCTTTGCGCGAGAATAGCTTTCGACGTGGCGCTGGTCCAGGAACACTATATATCGGGTTTGCGTGCACAGGCAAGAATCTTGGTTTGCCCAATCGCATGGTCCTCCTCTCTCGTCCGGCCGGGAGCTTCTGCTCAGGGCGGCCAGAAAGTTCAAGCCATGTCGACCCCTGACCAGTCAAGCCACTTCCACATGGTGACGCGGCTTCAGATTCTTCAAATACCAACTTGACGTCGGAAAGCTCTGTCCCGAGTTCCGGGGTTCTCGCGAACTGTGTCTGTATCAACGAGAGGCTTCCACGGAGGGCCCGTATTTCGCTCTTTGTGTGCCATTCGATTGCCAGGTTGACTTCGCCAAGATATTTCCTCTTATTAACCTTGATGAAGCTACACGGAGGGGAAAGGCAGCCGAATTAAACCCGCGTTACTTCGTACACGGACGAAGGCGGGGCCGTGCCGACGCGTGCCGAGGGGCTCCGCCGTCGGTCCCGGCGAGTTGGATGAGCGCCAGTCTCCACCAAGGCCTGGTGTGAATCTCGTATTTTCCTTCTCGACTATGAGCAGAGACCTGAACGGTAAATCGAGGGACATCTTGATAGGAACATACCTGCTTCAGTATGGAAAGCTTACCCGCAGGCCTGACCGAGCACCTCGACTACTCGTGTCATCACTATGGAGGTCATGCTCTTCAGCGCGTCGGGGTTTGGCGATTCAAGGACGAGGCACGGCGCAGCTTTTCGACAAGTCATTTATTAGTGTACGTATTTCGGGATTCCAATCCGAGACTCTACTGTACTCAGTCACAAATGTGAACCCCTGTCATTGCACGACTTTCATCGACCGGCTGACAAGTGAGGGATCCTGTTCCTCGAATGAAGTTATCTTCATGGTGGAGCATGGCGAGATCCTCGCATAGGTCATGAGGCTTTTGCGCCGGCTATCGGCCATCTCCTCGAGACGTTTCCGGGCAGCCAGGACGGGAGTCAGCAATGCCCCATCCGCGGATTCGCCAGCATCGACTACAGGTTGTCGCCGGGTGACAACTTTCCACAGGATCCGGCGACGACGCCCAAATCTGAGCTACGCGATGCGCGGCACCCAGACCATATTGAAGATGTGAGGAGTGGTCTCCGATGGCTCGCTGCCGAGCATCTTTTGTCAGATGGCTACATCCTACTCGGCCACTCTGCCGGGGCTACGCTGGCGTTTCAACTCGTCATGGGCGAGGTGGCTCTGAACTCATCCTCTAACCTTGGAGGACAAGCGTCGCAGAGCCCTATTCCGTTGCCTAGAGCCATCATTGGCCTATCGGGCATATACGACCTCGTCGCGCTGAACAAGCGCGTCGGGGGCAGCTATGCGGGGTTTATGAGCTCTGCCTTTGGCGACGACCAGGACGAGTGGGTAAAGGCGTCGCCGGCGTGCTTCCCGGGGAGGTATAGAGAGACCTGGCCCGGCGAGACCTTGGCCCTCTTGGCGCACTCGCCAGAGGATACATTGGTTGACGTGGTGGAGACGGATGCCATGGGCGAGAAGCTGAGAGAGGACGGCGTCGACGTGCTCGTCGATAAGGACCTGACGGGAGAGCATGATTTTGTATGGCGGGACGGGAGTCAGATCGCGCGGCTCGTTGGCAAGGTTCTGACAAGCTTGCGTGCAGAGAGCGCATAGTCTTGTGGACAGACCTGGTGTGCTTTAGGATATTTTGATGAAGTTATCTAGCTTTTGGATTGTTGTTTTAGCTCTTTAATTGGCCTTGCTGTCCTTTGTGTCTATCTTTGATACTTGTCTTGATGAAGTCCATCTCGTCGCAAGTATTGTAGTTGTGGTATTCGTCTTGATTGAACGCCGTGAGGCGCAAATAACTCTACTTCTCTATCCGTCTATTACCGTCCCTATCCCAAGTCCACGCGCAAAGGTACAACGGATCTCAATCGCCTTCATATCTTGACCTTCCAGCGCCACCCCGTGACAGCGACGCGCGCAGCAACAAAGAGCAGCGCCGCCACGGCGAGCACGCATCCGCCCCAGATCTGGGCGCCGAGGTAGTCGCCTCCGGAGCGATCAATGATAGCGCCGGCAGTCGGCGGCCCCGCGAGGCTGGCAAAGGAGCACAGGGTCTCGACCATGCCGAAGCGGACGCCCATCCTGCGCGGGTCCGTGGTCAGGCTGGCGAGGGCGGCGATGAAGGTGCCCTGGTTGGCGCTGACGAAGACGCCAAAGACGACGCTGTAGGCGTACATGGCCGGGCGGGAGGCGACGGCCGCCCAGGCGAAGACGACGACGCACAGGGCGACGGTCGAGAGGGTGAAGACGTTGATGGGGCCGAGCCAGGCGTTGGCGAGGTAGCCGGCGATGGGGCGGGTGGGCACCCCGAGGGCGTTTGTGATGAGTAGGATGGTGATGGAGTCGAGGGAGGAGAAGCCGATGATGTTGCGGGCGTAGCTATTGATCTTGGGAACGAGTTAGCTACAAACAGGCTCTCGGACTGTGTATCTAGACTCGTCTATAATCTTCACCCCCATCTTACGGTTCGGCCAGTTCAAGCTAGGGCACGAGATGGAATAATGGGAGTTGGTAGTCCAAGGTATAGGGAGAAACTCACGTAAAAGAAGCCAAAGAACAAAATGTAAAAGTTGAGAAAGACGCCCAGGGCGAACAGGAGGTACGGCAGCTCCCGAAAGGCCGTCCACTCGACCCACGGCCCGGTCTTGCGCGGGGGCAGGCAGGGCTTGAGGAGGAGACAGGCGACGACGCAGAAGACGAGGGCAATCAGCGCCGCGCAGCGCACGGCCCAGGGAAACCCGACGCAGGGCGTGAGGTAGTGCACGGTAGCCGGGAAGACGATGCTGCCCATGGAGGTGCCGACGGCGGCGACGCTCAGGGCGAGGGGCCTATTGCGGCGAAAGTAGGAGCTCGTGACGGACACGGCGGGCATGAAGGCGAGGCCCAGGCCGAGACCCGTGCAGACGCCCTGGGCGAGGAGGATCTGCCAGTACGCCCGCGCGAAGCTGGTGGCCAAGGTGCCCAGGACGGCGAGGGCGCTCCCCGCGGCGACGGTGGCGCGCGCGTGGCCCGCGTCCGAGAGTCGGCCGGAGACGGTGCACACGGCGAGCGAGAGGAAGACCTGGACGGAGCCGATCCACGAGATCTGCGCGGCGGGCAGCCGCAGCGCTTCGGCGTAGTGGAGCTGGTACACGCCAAAGGAGGAGGCGTAGCCCCATGTCATTGCGTTGATGAGGTGCGCGGCGACGACCTGCGACCAGGCACGCAGTCCGCCGTCGGGAGGCTCAAACGACGAGTCTAGGTCGTCGTAATCATCGTCGTCGGCATCGTCGCTGCTGCTGCTGCTGCTGCTTCTGTTGCTCCTGATAATGTTTCTGTTGCTGTTGCTGCCGCCTTTCGTCTCGTTTTGCGTCGACGAGTCTATCTGGGGCTCGATGCCGACCTCGTTCCGTCTCGCATCGGCATCACGTACGGCCTTGTCGCTGTCGAGCTTCTTTTCCGACACGACGCTCATTCCGACTTTTTCAGCAATGGTCGTGCTCTTCTTGCCGGACTCGCCGACATCCCGCTTTTCGTCGTCTATCGTAGTGATTTCGCTGGAAATTTTCATCCTTAGCCCGACTGCAGCCACGCCGTCATCGTCCCTCGGTATCGTCGTCGTCGTCGTCGAGGCCGGCCACCTCCGCCGCTCAAGCCCACCAGAGTAGCTTTCCGTAAGCATGCTTGGCACTCAAAACCAGAGCTTCATCGGCTCTCAAAGTTCCCTTCTTGAGATGTCGCAAACTGGGAGCACCGGTTGAAAGGGCAGCCGTGAGGTTCGTTTCGGGGCGTCTCGTCGCTTGGAGGAGCCGTCTGACGGTTGCCCGATGACCAGACGAGCCCGGCGCACGCCATCGCCGACGGGACTGGCATTGCCCTTTTTCAATTCTTCGTCAAAAGCCCATCTCGAAAGTTCCCTCCGGTTTTCGCTTCCTTCTCCAGCCCACCAGGTCTCCCGCCTAGCCCGGCATCCACTCTCTGGCCCCATCGGGCGTCGTCTTGGCTCGCGCCTACAGTACTGTAGAGCCGGCGGCGCGAGTCAGGGTATGCCGGTCTGGGTCGGCGGCCATTGTCGGCCCTTCGGCTTTCCGTGGGCCCGCAAAGACGGTCGAGCTCAATATGCTTCAAGATTCCGTCTTATCGCTTCTGCGGAATAGATTTGAACATGGGGTGCCAAATGTAGTTGACGGGCTGTCGTCTCGAATTTTGCTACGGTGGGGTGATGTCGAGGAGTCGCAAAACAAAGGTTTGTTGGCTTGGCACCACATGATAGGTGATAGATGCTTTTGACATCATACTGTCAGCTCGAATAAGCTAGTCGGTGAATTGATTACGAAACGTGGAAAAACAGCTCACAAAGAGTCCATACGCTGATATTCAAACACGATCGAAGTCTGGAAAGAAGAGGAAAAAGAAAATCGTCGGTATTGTTTGACAAGTATAGGGTAGTGGCTGTCGATCGGTCCACCCATACCATCTCGTCCGATGACCGGCCCCCCAAGAGCGTGACAACCAGCAGTCCGTACCTGATGTGGATGCAAAGTCAATAGCGCGCCCTCTTTCTATTCCACCGAAAAGATCACTCACCATTTATGCGCCGATCGTCGGATCAAACTGCTCTCCCTAAGTAACTCATGCCGTTTGCGCACCACCGCGACGGGGTGCATATTGTCGCAAAGACGCAGAAACCCATGCATCATCACACCCCTCACACGTAATTCCCTTTGCTGAACTGTCTAGCCAGCCCATCTCCATACGTACTCTCAAGTCCGGTACCGAGCCAACTCACTTTTTTACATCCATATCGTCGAACAAACCCCTCCTCTTCCCCCTCGAAAGCCGGAAGCGGGGTCACCGCCAGTCACATCATGACGTACATCCAGCCAGTCGCTTGTCTTACCAAAAAAAAGTCCACGAATACGTGCAGTACGTACCTTCTTTCATTCAGTAAATCACGTGATGCTTTCCTCAAGAACCAATCGGTTGTGTTCCTTTCCTGTCGAACCCCTGTCAACGGCTTTTCCCGACGGGCGAGACGCGGCTAGGCTTCATGTGGACTAGTCGCGACGGAGCCAAGTCCAACGACATGCGTGTCTCATCGTTTTTCTTTACCGCCTCGTCGACGTCGTCGCCCGCCTCCTTTTTGCGCCCGGGGCACGAAAGGGAGGGAGGATAGACGCAAGAGAAGGAGTAAAAGCCGCCTACGTATAGGTGCTTTATTTCTTCCATCCGAGCATATTCGTAGATTTCCTCTTGAAAGCGCAAAAGGAACGCGCACATGATAGAATGGTGCGCGACGCCGGGTTTCGGGGCATCATATCGCGCGCCACGGTTTTGGCTTCGTGGCTTGCGGCGCATCATCAACCACTCTATCCGTACATTCGCATTGCTTGCATGGCTTTGCGCCGCCACTCGTCATTCACCTTCTCGTCCACAAGCTCGGCACACAGAGTATGAATCAAAGTCTCCATACTAGGTACTAGTTGCGACTCACCATACCCGGATCCCAGCACACGCCCCCCCCCGTACTTGATAGTCACCGACACAAGACGCGCACGAGTAAAATAAATCGAATATGATGTCTGGCGCTACCGCGTGCCTTTTTTTTCTTTCCCTTTTGATCCCGTATCAATAAACCAGCCCCCGGCTCAACTCGCCATCACCTACAAAAATGCTCTCTCCGCTTTCTTCCTTGCGGCACATCCGCGCAGCATCCCGCAACAAAGACAGATCAAGGAAAGCCAAGGAGAGTAATGGGAGCTGGTCTGGCTGGCCACAGGACTAAACATGGGCGAAGTACGAAAAAGGAGACAGAGTGGAAAATAATTGTGTGACGCGTGGAAACATGACAATATAAAACAGAAAAAAAGCCCCTTCCAGGGCTTCGCCAACTCAACGGCCGCGGCCTCCGACTGAGACAGACGCAGAGAAACCGGAAGTAAGTCCAACCGCCGCCCCCTTTTTCTCCACTTCTGCAGCATCAGCCTGCAGCGCCAAACGCTTTTGTGCGGCCACCATTGAAGATTCAACGGGCAAGGAGGGAATTCACACGTCCTCATTCGCTACCCAGTCGCCAAAGGCCGTATCCGACAATCCTCCAAAAAGGAGTGATAAAGGTCAACGTGCCACGCAGCCACATCACTATCTTTTGCTCCAGTGAGGCATGTTTTTCCATGGCTTGCTCCGCAAGTTTCTTCCTTTTAGGCCTTCATCTGATTGCGCTGTGGGCTCAGCTGCTAGCCGACGCAATGTGTTCAACCTTTTCACACTTTTGGTAGATCCATTGATTCCGTATCGTAAAACAAGAGTATGGTGCGCCGAGTAACAGTCCTATTCAGCCGAAGCGCCAAGTTCCACTGTCTTTTAACGCCAATGTAAAGGAACGTGGTGGCCTGTTCGCCTGTTCTCGAGCCGACGCGTGTGTCATCCTGCCGGGTATCGTCCTAGTTTGAACTTACCGGACGAGAGTCGGGATTCTTTTTGGCTCGATCGGCAATGCAGCAAAACCGTTGTGAATACGTGGCGAACAGCAAGATTGCGAATCCAGTATCTTTTCATCATGCCCCTGGATTGGCACCGGTCCAAGTTTACCGCTTCCGCTTCTTGGCCTTGTCGGCAGTCATGGCGGCCGTGGTGATTGGCGCAGCGGGGAGGAGAGCAGGCTGAGCGGCGAGAAGCGCCTCTTCCTTCTTGATCGGAACACCCATGTGACGGCCATATCGACCTTTGCGACCATTTCCCTCGTCCTCACTGATACATTGCTCGGCGGACAAGCCCGCGTCACGACAACGGCCGCAAGGACGCTGACGGTCGCAACCCTTTTTGCTCTTTCGGCAGCGCTGGCAGCGGGGTTTGGTAGAAAGATCCGGCTGGTCATCCTCACCAGGCTGCGAAACGAAGCCAGTAGAAGCGACTGACTGCTTGCGCGAGTGCGTCATCGAGGCCGGAGACATGGGACCGGTGGCGGTGACGGACTGCTTCTTCGGCTTCACGCTCGGGGGACGGGTCGCTTTGGATTTAGGCGCGGCCTGCTTAGCGGAAGAGGGTTTATGCTTTGAGGAAGCCTGCTTTTTCGCGGAAATGGACTTGACATCTCCCACAGAGCTGTTTGCGCCATCCTCATAGTCTGCATCGTCGCCACTGACATCGGCGCTCTCGGTTGTGGGAATGAAGTGCGCCTCGGTGGTCTCGTATATCCGCTTGACGGTACCGGCAGCATCCAGCTTCTGGCGGCGCGACGCGTGTTCGCGGTCGCTGTCACTGTCGCCGTCACTAGTGGCGCCAGTGGAAGAGGCAGCGTCAGCTCGCCCGCTAAATGTGTCGTCCATTGTCGACGCAGAAGTTCGGCCGTGGGAAATGTTTGACGATTCACCGAGCCTCATGAGCTGGATGGCGACGTCCTTGTCTTCCTCGGACATGCAACTTCCCACGGTGGGATCGGGCGTCGGAAGAACACCCAAGCCCGTGGCTGGAGCGCTCCCATTGCTGGCATAACCGATGCTGCCTCGCGATCGGTGTCCCTGCGGAGCGGGAGTCGCGTACAAATTTGAGTGGCCGAGACCATTGTTGTAGCTCTGGGGTGATTGCATCGGCCGTGGGTTCGCAAAGGGGTTCTGACCAGGGTGCACGAATGGCAACGATGGACGATTGTGCTCAATGCGACGAGCCGGAGAGACCGATGGATTCGAAGTAGCGGCCGGCATCTGCGGCGGCGCGAAGAGAGGAAGCTCCTGTAAGAGGTTCAGCACTAGGAAGACACATGTTATGTCAAGGCCTTTCTGGCATCCCAGTAGGCCGATATAGGAAGGCCTACCGAGCTTTCAAACTTGGCCCTCTTGCGACGACCGCCCTCGACAATGTTCTCAACGCTTATGTCGGTGTTACCAATCTGCTCCTTGTTCTTCCCGGACGTGGTGCTGGGAGCGCCGTCGCCACTGCTGTACCCGTTGACGCTATCACTAAAGGCATCGGCGTGGCTTTGGGCTGCCGACCGGCGGCTCTTGTCGGAGCGAGAGCGCCCCTTTTTGCCGTTGGTGCTGGCCGAATCACTTCGGCGGCCGCGGCCGGCATTGGGCGAGGGACTGCGCCTGCGCGAGGCCCTGGAAGTGGGCCTAATGATGTCCTGTCCAAAGCGCTGAGGCTGCTGGGCCTGGAAGCCCTCACCGTGATAGTAGGAGTCAGTAGCGACATTTGTGGGATGGAAAGTATGCTGCGCGAAAGCGCCAGGGGCCTCCTCAATGACCCTGACATAGACGACCATATTGTTGCGAAAGTTCTCATAGCGCGCGATCAGGGTATTGCCATTATCGTCCTCGAAGCTCACGCCCTTGGACCCGGTCGGGCCAGAATACAGGCCGTAAAAATTCTTGACCGTTGTGACAATGGAGTCGGTGGTGTCATGGGGGTAAATTTGGACTCGCATCGGCAGGCGCGCGCGATACTGAGGCGAGTTGGAGAACATGAGCTCAAATGCGACGTTCTTGGGCGTCGCCGTCTGCCTTGGCGACACGCTGCCCCCATTGGATGAGGGCCCGGACACGACGGCAGATGTGTCTATGGGCGACATGGAAGCCATGACGTCTTATATATGGGATATCGATGTCGATGAGGGAGTTTGCGATCGGTGTTGGAAGGAAGCCTTGGGGCAGATGATTGGGGATGGAGGAGAGGGGGGTGACGTTGCGGGCTTTGCGTGTGTGAATGCTGGACAGCGGGATCGCTCAACGAGACAGTCCGACAATCTCTTACCGGCCGAGTGGCCAGAAGAGCTTGTTGAAGCCGTCGGCTTCGATGCTGTGCCGTGGTATTGAGATCAGCTCAACGAGGGCACGCCCATCGAGGCCACAGACGATAAGCGCCGACTGGAAACGTCGGTCCCCGAGTTGGCGCGGCGAGCAACGACGACGGGATGGCCGCAAGGAGGCGGCGATTGGGCGCAGAGACTGCAAGGAAGAGCGAAGAGATTAGCAAAGAGCGACTCGACGAGTTTTCAAGGGCTAGGAGAGCGGACAAGAGGGCGCCCAGCGGCAGCGACTGGGGCGAAGTCCCAGTGTCGGGGTCGGGAGGGGAGAGGCGACTGGACTGGGCCGCCGTGACGAGGACGGGGGTCGACAAGCCAGGAGTGCGCCCGGGTGATGATGGGGATGAGGGAGGGATCAAGGAGGATCCAAAGGTGATCGCATACAGCACGAGAGGCGATGGCACTCACCAGAGAGGTCCGGAGTGGGATGTGAGGTTGGTGATGGGCGGCGAAGGCGGAAGAATGTGTGCAGAGGAAAAGAGGAGCAACCTAGGCGAGGTCTGGTCGAACGATTTTGTCGCTGGCTGGCTGAGGTGGACGGGCCTGAGCCGGGCGCACTGGAGGAAAGCCCTGGCGGTTTAGGTAGGTACCTCGAAGGGGGACTGTTGAGCGCCGACAGCAGAGCGACAGCGCCAAACGGGGGACAACGCTCGGGGGGGCTTTCAGGATGTTCCACCACTAGAATCGAGCTGGCTCGAGGTGACAGGGCAGCCGAGGGCCTGAAGTCACGGGCGGCTATAGGGCGTGGCAGTGGGCGAACCTGCCCCGGTCAGTGCCTGGCGCCAGTTGTCAAACCCCCCAGCCAGAACTCAACAGTGCGCTGGCCATCAGCCGTCAGGGCCGGGGATAAGGTCGGAAGGCGGGCAGCTGATAAGGAACGTAACCTTGGAACCTTGGGAAGCACGGGGCAAGGGCATTGACTACATGTAACTTGGCAAATGTGGGCGAGAGACGAGGCGAGGCGAAAAAGGGCTTCGTCGCGCATGAAATATCCAGGAGGCAAAGGCGAAACGACCTGGCTGCTCCGTGTTTGTCGCCGTACTCGCCAAAACAAGAGGGTTGAGCGATCTGCGTCGAGGCGGACGGGTTGAAACTGGCGCAAGACGCCAATGTGCGCACGTTTGGCGGGTAACTTGATACGTAAGGTAGGTTCACGTTATTACAGTAAGTTACGGCCTGGTACCTTCAGGGCTGAGTCGGCCTAGCCGCCTGGCGCAATTCTCACGACTACCTACACTGACAATGCGCAAAAGGGGGTACGGGACGAGACGAACGGCCAGAGACGAAGCGACGCCAAAGGCAATTCGCGGCGCAAGAGTGCATCAACCGACGAGAGCAGGCCGCGACGGGAGATAGAGAGAGAGCATCAACGAGAGTGAGGGGGTGGGATTGTGCATTTCGCTGTCGATCCCCAGGCTTGGACTGCCACCACACCACACACACGCACACGTTCGCTCGCTCTCTCTCTATCTTGCTCTCTCTGTCTCCCACACACCACGCAGGCGCGGGCATCCCCACACACACACACACACACACACACACACAAGAGGTCGGCTTGTGGTGCGGCCCGGCGGCGGAGTGATAGGGCGCAAGTCTTCACGGGAAGCCAGCCTACGGTGCCCCGGAACACACTCCTCGTCGCCCTGGTGCGTTGTCGATGGACCTAACCAGCTAACCCTGCCGCAGGCTACGTCAATAGCCTGCCATTGCATCGTTTACCTGTGAGGCAGAACCAGTCTCCCATCTTTCTCTCTCCCCCTCTCTCTCCGTCTCCCCTCGTGGACACAGTCAAAAGACGCCGAACCGGACGCAGAAGCCCAGTGCGGGATCAGTCTGGATGGGAGACACAGGGGGGGATGGTTTGCAGCATCGCACCGCACCTCACCGCACAAGTATGTACCTCGCTGGGCTCGACCGGGGATGGAAAGCGGATGACGGGGTTGGCCACGCGGTCACTCCGCACCGGCCTTGGGCCAAGCGGCGAGCAAACAGTCAATACGTCAATGTCATTGCCGACAAACTCGAACGGAGGGGGGGGCTTGAATCCCTCGACCAGCAGCAGCAGCGTCGCCTCTCCGTCGCGGCAGGACAGAGATAAAGAGAGGCGTTCCTCTTGGCTCAACGCAGGTCTCGAAATTCAATGTGGTTCGGCGAGGGTGTTCGAGAACGCGCAGACCCATTCCCGCCAATACTCGAGCGCCGCTTTTGCGCTAGACGTGCGCTGGCCGCCCCCTCCTCCTCTCTGTCTCCCCCCTTCCGTTCCGAACGACCAGAAGCCGGTCCCAACTGCGCCCGTTGCTTGTCATGTTCTCTCTGTCCCTTGCGGGGGGAAGGCCCTGCAGCGGTAGTAGCAGGAGCAGGAACCAAACGGCGTTGGTCCTTTGAGCGGAGGACCGCTTCTTGGGGGTTGAAGGGGGGCTTTTATGCTCATGTACGAATTAGGTGCGTCCTGCGACTGCGTGACCGAGGCACGTACGATAAGTAACTTGCTACGAAGTACGTTAACATACTACTGCTGGCAAAGTGTAGTAGTGTCGGATGCTTGTTTCATCAATGACAATAGCAAGGCGCACGGAAAAGAGAAAAAAGCAAAGCCGAAGCAGAGCACGAGGAGGCGGCGGCGGCGGCATTGGCCGTCCCGGAACCATGATGCTCTGCAGACAGACCGACCCGCCCAACACGACATAAGTTACCCTACCTCTCGTGCTATGCGATGCCATGCCATGCCATCAGACCGCTTTGCAGCGCCGTCATCGTCTTTGTCCAGCAAGCCATGCCTTTCCGCTCGACGCCACGGTGCCGCCCCCGTCCCATCGTCCCTGCTTTCCCGTCCGCTCCCCTTGTCTTTTTCGTCTTGTCATGTCATGTCATGTCATTCTGCAATACCACGGTCCTGCCAATTGTCTAACCCAGTGCCCCTCTCCTCCTTTCGACCTCTAAGGACCTGATTCGGGGTCTGACGCGCAGCAGCTCCGAGATCTCGTGGCCCTTTTGAATGCGCTCTCGTCTTGTTTTTTGTGGAACCAATCGATCCCTCTCCCGATCTACATAAAGGGCCGGACCGGCCTGCAGAGAAAAGCCCGACAAACAGCTCGCCAGCCGGACCTCTCGCCTGCTCTCTTTTATTTCTCTCTCTCTCTACGCCCTACTGTATGTCCTAGGCCCTCTGCCACCCCCTCTCTCTCCCGGAGTTGCGGGCATCAGCCACGGGACGTAAAGCTTCTCTCGCGTACATGCCACTACCGACGGGGGACGAGGCCAATTGGATCCGAGAGGGTGTGCTCGCGACTTTGAGATGCGAATCGTGAATGGCCCCAAAAAAGCCACGGGGAGCTAGGTACAAAACTCCGAGACGGCGACGAGCTGGACGAGGCTGGTTCCTGGCCGCCCCAAACTTGGAAATCTGCCGCATACACATTGCACCCGACACTTACCAGGCGGGAACCAATTAACTAAGGTAGAAGGAACCTGCGCAGAGCACATCTGTACACGAATACCGCCCGGCGGGAATCAGGGTATCCGACGCAACATGCGACAAAGGCACATGGGCTGCAGATGCAGGCAAGAGCCGATACCTACTGTACTGTACTGCACGAAACTCGGCTCGTGACATGTACGCGGATTTTGATAGGAGGCGCGCGCGCAAAAGATGATTCCAGGACTTGGTCCGGCGAGCCTTGGTCTTCCTCCTGTTCCTCCTTTTCTCCCCATGACGAGAGAAATGCGCAAGACGAGACAAGCAGAGTACGTATTGGCGCGCACATACAGTAAACCAGAAATCAGAGGAGGAGAGGGCAAGAAAGGAAAGGAACGTTGTTCCCCCTTTCGCGATGAGAAGAGTGCCAAAACAGGAGGTATGGCAAGTTGACCAACCGCCGCGACAGCGCAACAGCAAAACCCATATGTATCCGGGCCGTGATTCTCAAAGATGGTCAAAAAGTCGCAGCAACCATCGCAATAAATCATCTCCTCGGTACAGTACTTCGTACCCCTTCCCCTCACACTACTAAAACTCCTTTTGCTCACCGGCAAGGCGAGCGAGTCGCACGTTTTGTCCCGTCCGGCTTCTTGGGCTTGCTGCAGGCCAATAAGAAGCCGATCGGTGGGATCGAGGATTGGGGGGGAACTGCACCGCTGGCAAGGGGCTTTCTGGGGATAGGCCCCCCCACTCATCGCTCTCCCCCAGTTGTCTCCTGCGGGCAGGGATCGGGGGGCGACCAAAGGCGCAGCGGCGACCAGAATTGGCAGTGGGGGGTATTTCCGGCTTGAGGAGGTGTTGACATTCGATCCGTGGGCGACGCAGACTGGGCTTTTACTCTCTCTATCCGTCCCTATTCTTGCGATCGTCTATGAAATACAAGGCCGAGCATTGGGTTCCCGTCGAATGCGATCAATCTAATCTAATACAATGACGCAACGGCGAGAAGAGAGAGAATCGACGAGCCAGACGCAACTGTTGCGCACGCGCGTAGATGAAAACCCCAGTCCTCCTTGTAAAAAGCCGTGTCGTCGGGTAGTTTCAACAAGCAATATCAATGGACACACAGGATCCCTTGGTCGCATCGCGCAACTTTCTTGGCAGGCCGGGGATGGAAGGCGGTTCACCGGTAACGGGATGACAAACCTATCACCCACAATGTAATTTGTATGCTTCGACGAGAATGAGTTTCCGTCGGATTGGGGCCAAGAGGAGAGAAAAGGGCCCTCTCTGGAACATTGAGAAGAGCGTTTCGCGACGTTATGCGCCTGACAAAGGGTTTGCCATGTTCATGCTTGCGCGCACAAAAAAGGGATCATTCAACGGAGCCCTTTCCCCTGAAATCAATGTCAACATCATCATCGTCCCGGGCCGAGCTCGGCCGGCGTTGTCGTCACTCGAGCTTGACAAGGCACGAAACGAACGCGGTTGACAAGAGTGGCTTGACGCCAGACGCAAGAGAAGAAATAAACGAGGACGCTGGTGTGCTTTGGTGATGGAAAGCCACCCGAAGCGGGACAAAAAGGCAAGGGCCCTTGACTAGATAAGTTACTTACCGTAACCAGATGCCCAAGAACTCTGCCATGTGTGTAACGTGTGTGCACTCACGCCATGCATCCGCGCACCACGCAAGTCACCAATTCCATGCGAACGTGATACGCCCATGATTGACGAGAGTATCGCATCCAGACCATGTACGAATATTCGTGTACGAAAGAGCACACGCATTGAAGGTGACCTTCCAAGCCCGTTCCCGGGGAGAGGCTGGTCGTGTACCGTACTCTAGGGTTGGCTACGATGTTTTCGTCGCAATCCAGTCATGGTCATCCTGCTCCATCAGAAAGGAAAGCACCAAAGCCTTTGATCTCTTCGCCCAGGGACCAAAAGGCCGTAATAGCCGTGACGGTATCTGTAGTACGTACATGATAGGCCTATTTAAGTCCTTCTGCCTTTGACGCCCGTTTGACCGGATCGACAAAGAGGTGGTCGAAAAGAGTTTTTGAGTCAAACATTTGAACGGTAGCGACAAGGTTTATCACGCTGGCACGTCTGGGGACTAGGCTCAGGCCTACTGTACGTGCAGTGCAGCACAGTATGGCTCGCCTATTCGTAGGCCCGTCCGGTCCGTCAACCAAAAAGGTGAGTGTGCTCGTGTGTCTTGTCTCTGATTCCGCCAAGGTACAGAAACAAGATGTCGCAGAAAGTCCCAACTTGCTTCGTAGAATGTGGTTGCGACGATGAAAAAGAACCACGACTTTGCGTCCCGTAAACTCGGGTCTCAGAGACACGTACCAAGTCCACACGCTGTAATTAAGCCCAGTCTGTGTGTATTCGCAAATTGATGCCAAATTGCCAATGGGTATGCGCAACACCCAGCGCGCGACGTCATTTGGCCGTTTCGCGCGCGCGCCTTGAAAGCCGGCGAAAAGTGCGTCTTTCGAGTTTCCCCAAGGTATGCGACGCAATCTGCCACTGTCATGTCAGGCTATTTGGTCAACAACTGCCACACACACACACACACACACAAAGGCGCACTCGCTGGGGGCAGGATAAGTCAAGTATGCAGTTAAATTCGCCTCCCCGCTCCCGCGCGTCGTCTTGGGATTTTTGTGTCGAGATCCCCCCCCTGCGCGAGATCTAAGCGGAGGCACCGCCGAAGCGGGAGCCTTTTCCCCTTCGTTAACAGTTGTAACGAGCGAGACTGGGGGACGCTACGCACATCATAGCACTACAACACTGCACAGCCCGGCACGTTATTACGGCAGCACGGCGAGGTTGGTCGAGAGGCCCGGTCATTGAGGGGATGGCTTGGGCGCGCCGCAACCTGCTGCCCTAGCCGGGCTCGTGCGTTGTAATCAATCGGGGAAAGAGAGAGAGAAAGAGGACATGGATGGGAACAACCAAAGACCGAATGCTGAGGGCATCTGGGGATAAGGCACGCGGCACATTGGGCCCCAGCCGGTGCGACTCCTGGTGATGGCCCTCCCAACCCCCCTGTTCGCCACAATCATCGATATGCAGTACGGTAAGTTACAGTATCGCAAGTTAGGTATCACCCGCTCATCATGAAGCATCAGCCGCAACCGGCAGATGGGGAACCCTTCATCATGGACCAGATAAATCGTCGGCGCCTGCAACCGAGCAAGGGCTTGCGAGGGAGGGCTTGTTCGGCACTCGACGTGATAACCGCCAAGGAAGCGATTCGGGCGTGACAGCTGGGCTGGCTGTTGGTCAAGCGAGAGCACCCCCGGTGAGAGGGCCCGGTCGCCTGTTTGAGGTCTGCCGTGACCGGCGACAATGACTGGCTGCGGGTTGGCGCAATGCGATCTCCCCAAGACGACCTCCCTCAGAACGGTTTATGCTCCTCGAGCTTCCCCCCCTCTCTCTCTGTCTGTCGCCCCCGTCGTCGTCCATTAAAATGTGACAATTGTTGGTGTGCTCCGGGAGGCGGGCAAACCCAAGGGGACTCGCGTCCGATTCGGCAAGGTCGGCGCCTTTGGCTGCCCATGATTTCTGGGTCCCGGCCACTTTGACAAGTCGTGCCTTTTCAATCCTTCCTCTTCCCCTCTTGGACCCCTCCCCTGGACGCGCGAAGACGTGGGCGGGATCGGATGAGGTGCAGCTTGGGCGGTCGTGGGGTTCCCTTCCAATAAGGTTGCGCATAGCGGGCGCACACAGGACTTACGGTGTGCAAAAAGGACGAAGAGAGCGATGGAGGCAGAGAGAGAGAGAGGGTGAGGGGTCGGCTGACGGGCACACCAAGCGAGCCGAAGTTTCCTCAACAATTTACAAAACAATAATGCCGGACACGGATAGAGGAACGGTAAGGTACTTCGTAGAGAGAGCGGGAGCGGGGGATAGGAAATGTCCTCCTCGCGCGACCAGCCAGAGAAATCCACGGGCTCTTTTTGGTCGTCCCCCTTGTCTCGGGAGCCTTTTATTGTCCGGTCCCGGGCGGTCCCTGCGCCCGTGTCAACAAGGGACATAACGCGAGTCCATGACTTTTGAGGTCGATTCAGAAACTGGTGACGAGCCGACAAAAAGATGCGATACAGCAAGAGGCAGAGGCGCACGTCCCCTTTGCGCACACGAACGCGCAATAAACTGTAATTCTCCAGCTGCCGGTGAAATTGCCCAAGGCCACGAGAAGCCTGCATACGGTAGAGTACGGTGCGGCGATGCGTAGTCGGCGCCAAGCGACCAAGCACCGCAATAACTTCTGCGACATGAAAGCGAGATGCACGGCCAGCGTAACTCGCAGTTCTTGATTGATGTGCCTGGGGTGCGTGTGTGTGTGCGTGTGCGGCATGGTGGCTGGACGGGCTGCCTGGCATTACGCCCCTCCTTGTGCAAACGAGGCCAGTCGACGACCACTCTGCGCGCACCATGACCCTCAAAACTGCCGTCGCCGCAATCGCTCGGGGCTGTCATTAGGAAGACAATGTTTATTGCTTTGAATGTTGTTGGTCTTTCCAAGAAGCGCATGGATCGTCGCAGCCTGTGTGAGCTTTTCTCGGCGCAATCTACGGAGCACGCCGTTACCGCACGTCTACGTGCCTTGTGCCGGGACGGGGATCGATGTTTCACTTCGGCCCGCCCCAGTCGCAGTACCTAGTAGATGAAGTCAATCGATGGCTCCTGTCATGACTTGCAAACCGGTGCGGTGATCGGATATCGACTATTGGACCCCCTTGCGCATTCTAAATTGACCTGACGGCAATCGAGCAGTTTCCCAAGTGGCTGCAGTAAAAAGGCAAGTTGCTCTCGCCTGCAGCCGAGGCGAGGAGCACTAGGGGGGCGATTGCGAAAACCACCCAACGCCGCGGCAGTGTCCCGGATTTGTCTGGCTTATCCTTGGTGTGTCTGCGACGACGGCGAGTGTCGAGACCCGGAGAGAGCGCTGCGCATGCGGCCAAGCTGGCGCCAAAACCTGTCCGACACTCAATCCGAGCAAGAAGAGGAAGGGTGCCTCGTCGGTAGCATCTGCTTGGGGGTCGCGCGCGCGCGGTGACTGGCCCAATTTATCGCCATCGGCAGCCGGACGCGCTTAGAAGCAGTTACAAGCGCCAGCAATGCAGGCCTGTGGCGATCCGTCCGTGACTGCTCGTCGGCGGGCAGAAGGGGAAATGAGGCTGGAACATGGCTCGGATGTGTCGCATTTTGGCTGCGCATCGCACACGAGATGGGGCCGCGTGCTACCCCATGGGGAACTCGTCAATCATAAGTGCGCGCAGATGCGTGATGAGACGATGGGAGGATGAGTGCAGCTTGACATGCACAGTACCCGCACACGCCGCGATGATGATTTCGAATAGACTGGCTGTGTAGGGTTGAAAAGAGAGCCATTTAGGAGCAGATGCGAGGCCAGTCACGTGGCTGCGTGTAGATCTGGCGCCAGAAATTGGTACATGCGATCGCGTGTTTATCTTAAGAATTCATCTGCGATTTAGACCTCATCTGAAAAAAATGGCTTCCAAATGAGCACTGATAAATACGCTAGAAACTGTAGAAAAGAGTTTATTCCGGTTAAATACAAGCCCAAGCAGGTTCACACGGTGTTGTTGTCTTTGTCCTGGGATTTCCTCGGCTTGGGACTCGGCCGGTGAGACGCGCCGGATGGCCAGACAGCTCCCGAGGAGGACTAGCGCAGCGAGCAGAGGATTGGCAACCCCCCGAAGCGGGAGTCCCCGGAAAATCGTCATCGCCGTGACGACGGAGACGCTGGCCAAGCGGGACAGGAGAGACGGGCTGAGTGGCCCGTGCCCCGCATGCCTGGAAGCTGCAAGAGCGCCGTAGGGAGCAGGTACGTACCCGCGGCTTACTCAAGCTTCCCACGGTCCCACCCACTGGCTCTCCAGCGGGTGCAGCCCCCCCATGTGCGTCGACGGGTGCGCTAAAAAGCGTCTAGCAACGCCCGCGGAATACAAGGCATAATTTTTCTTGGGCGGGCAGGTACGAGGCATCTCGGTACTGGTGCATAGCGCATAAACAAACAAACAAAACAGCATCCCGCCCTGCAAGTCGCAGAGAAACCTCTTGAGCCTAATAAGCCGACGCCAGCTCTCTGCTGCAGGCAACTTTTTGTGTTTCTGGTCTTTTTGCCTGTCCCGGACCATTTTGCCGGTAAAAAGAAGAGAGAGAGAAAGAAATCTTCTCCTGTCCCATCCCCCCCTTCCTCCCAAGCCACCTGTCAACTGATCCCATCCGACGGGAAACCATTGAACGGGCGGGTCATTTCTGCTCTGGCATTCTGCAACTCGATTGAGCTTGACGCCTGCTGTTGGGAAAGGAAAAAATCCTATCCCGTCTCCATCCTGTCCCTTCTTCTTTCTTTGGAGGGAAGAGTGCGACCCGTCTATTGGACTTGCTGTGCTCGAGGCCAACGCGGCTTCTGTCCTTTCGCGCCCGAAAAAAAAAGCGACATTCGACTTCCCCATCCTGACCCTTGGGCCACACGGCACGTCCTTCGCGCCCGCGCCCGCTCGACAGAACGAGCAACGAGGAAAAAAAGGAAAAACCAGCAACACCCACAGAGCAGCTCGAGCTCCAGACACGCTCACCCGCGACCATCGACACACTTTTTTTATGATATCTCGATCTCCATTGAATCGCCATTAGCAAAGGCCATCAGCCGCCTTGCACGTCGATTCCTTGGCTTGCTGTAGCGCGCTTACAGCATCAACCATTATTCTTAGACGACGAGCCACAAGACGCCGCTGCTAACCATGGACGCACGGGTAAGTTCAATGCCCTTTGCTGACGTTGGGTCAATACTTTGCTCACAACTCCTGAAATCTCCCGTCATGTACCCCCTTTTCCCTTTGATGATGAGCTAATTATGAGCTTTATAGCCACTTCGATCTCGCGGCGCAGAAAACGCTGCTCCTGCTGCCATTCACCACCGACACAAGTCTACGGGCAACATGGCCGCCATGTCCAGTGCCTCGACGGCGGGCTTTCGAGGACCTGCGAAGCGAGCAGCTTTTGGAGATGTCACCAACATGGCCAAGAATGTGGTGACAGCTCGCGACGAGATCAAGGTCGGCAAGGTTCAGCCTGCAGTGGCTGCTCACCACGCACAGCCACTTGGCGTGGTGAATAAGGAGAACCTTTTGTACAACAATGTCGGCAGCGGCACTGCTCACAGCGTCAATGTCGTCAAGAAGGACTCCCTTCTCCGTCCCGCACAGCGCTCTGCTACATTGGCGAGCAAACCGCGCCCGTCAGGCGATCGGCCGACCGAGGTCATCCGGAAACCAGTGCCTAATACCTACGACGCCAATGGTAATGCGGGCAAAGCGCCCGTGGCAGCTCCTCGGCAAAAGTTCTCTGAATCATCCGAGCCGCCCTCAGCTATCCTCGCCTCTCAGGCCTCGCTTGAAGGCTTGCCCTTGCAACCTCGGCATCACAAAAGCCAACCGCAACTCAAGCAACAACAACAGCCTGCCCTTCGCAGAACACAGAGCAAGCACTTCGAAGTAACCGACATCGCCATCGAGAGATCGTCCCGAGCCGCCGCCGATATCGCCAGCATTCCCTCTGCGTACCTCGAGCCAGCCGCTGACTACGCAGCGCTGCCCGGGAATTTACATTCTCTCCTTGAACGCGATTCATCGTGTAACATGATTCGCGAGGACGACTTCCCCGACTTCCACCACAAGCTGCCCGAAATTTCTGAAGAGCCCTTGCACAGCTCTATTCATTTTGCCGAACCTCAGCCACCGGCCCTCTCCGAGCCCGAAGACTGCTGGGACGAGGTAGAAGAGGAAGACTACGACGATCAGGATCAGGCTTATACCACTGCCCACTCCTTCCGCTCTAGAGATCTTACCACGGGCGGTGTCACAACCATGCTTGCGCCGCGAATGACGTCCCGTGTCGCGCGAGAGCTCGAGGAGGCAAAGCTTGAGGTGCAACAGACACGATCACAAGAAGACGTCGAGGAAGAACTGTGGGATGTCAGCATGGTTGCTGAATACGGCGAAGAAATCTTCGAGTACATGCGGGAACTCGAGGTGAGTCCGCAATCTTGAATTACCCAACTATCGATGTGCTGACAAAAAGGTATACGTAGATCAAGATGCTTCCCAACCCCCACTACATGGAGTTCCAAACAGAGATCCAATGGTCGATGCGATCCGTCCTCATGGACTGGCTGGTCCAGGTCCACAATCGGTTCAGCCTACTCCCCGAAACGCTCTTCCTCACCGTCAACTACATCGACCGGTTTCTTTCCTACAAGGTAGTCTCTATTGGCAAGCTGCAGCTCGTTGGCGCGACCGCTATCCTGGTGGCCTCGAAATACGAAGAAATCAATTGCCCGTCGTTGGAAGAGATTGTATACATGGTGGACAGAGGTTACAGCCAAGAGGAGATCCTTAAGGCCGAGCGGTTCATGCTTAGCATGCTGAGCTTCGAGCTCGGTTGGCCAGGTCCTATGAGCTTCCTGCGTCGCGTCAGCAAAGCCGACGATTACGACTTGGAGACTCGGACACTGGCAAAGTACTTTCTCGAGCTCACCATTATGGACGAGCGCTTCGTCGCGTCTCCGCCGAGTTATCTGGCCGCAGGCGCTCACTGCCTTTCTCGGTTGGTGCTCAACAAGGGTGAATGGGTATGTATCCTCGTCGGCGGTGTGGAGCCGCATCACGTCGGGCAAAGCTAATTTCCTCACAGACCAAGCAACATGTTCATTACTCGGGCTACACTTGGGCACAGCTAAAGCCGCTGGTGACCATGATGATTGAGTGCTGCGATAAGCCCGGGTTACATCACGCCGCCGTGTACGAAAAGTACAAGGATCGCCGATTCAAAGAGGCATCCATTATCGTACAGCGGGCACTTAATTCCGGTTTTACATTGCCTCATCAGACGATGCCTATCCGGAGATCGACCGGACAAGCCGCTCCTCTAGACAACGGCTCTGGCTCCTTGGCCTATACCAACGGAATGCTCGTATCGACAGAAGGCTGAGAGCCTGCGAAGCCAAGATGTATATATCAATGTCCGAATACTGCCCGACAATTACTCGCGAAGCCCTGCCTTAATCGACCCTACGGGCCCCTCGGCAATCCTTACGACTCGAGCCGAGAGCCTTAGCCTTAAACCCGTTAGGCGGGTCGACGCCGGACAGGGTACGCACATTCTGCACAAACATAAAGAGAGGCACGTGCCGGCCCCGCGATGGAGGCGTTCTGCCCGGGCCCGAACACTTTAATGATAATACACTCGACCTTCTCGGTCGAACCGAGAGCATCGTCGAGAGTACGGTGCGACTCTCGATGAACACACTTATGAGTCTCATGAACTATCTTCATCATTTTCTTCAGCGAAGCTTGCGACTGCAATCTCGCCCACTCATATCCGGCGTTTGAGGGACGGGGTCTTTTTAGACTTGATGGTTTTGGCACGGATCTCACGCATCAGCAGAGGAATGGCGGCATCGAGCCTGGCGGTGAGGTAGGCGAGGGGCGAGATCGCGCAGATGCCAGAAGATGGGAGGCCCTCGCGCTACTCCCGCGAGACAGGGTTCTTGTATGGAGTATAATAATTTTGCGATCAGCCACCGAGCACGCAAACGCCAGGGAGCCGTCTTTTTTATTACAGGTCGACTGCGATGACTGAGATAGAAGGGAGGCTGCGAGGAGAGACAATGCGAAACACTCGAGACCGCTGCGGCGACTTGAAATGTTATCATGCCTAACGCTTCACGTAGCCTGGACTCTAAATGTTTGATCAAGTGGTCAGACTGTCAGAGGTATGTAGATGTTGCAATTTCCTAGCGACTATGCGCGCAAAGCTCTTTCCCCTGCATTGCAGTTACGTACTGCAACCAGGAGATTATCCGCTCATATGCCATCGGAGCTCGTCGGTGTCACATGACTGCGACTCTGTCCGTGTGCGGCTCGAGAGGGTCAATAGCCGTGGGCGACTCTTGGACAGACGTCCCGAGGGACTGGGCGGCCGGTTAATTATCTACGGCACGACGCTACGGGTCAGACGGAGCCGAAGCAGCCGCCCCTTTCCCCAGGCAGGTGGTCCGAAGAGAAAACGCCCCCCCCTTTATAGCTAAACTGCCATACAAATAGGGATGCGGTTTTTGAAAAATAGAAAAGAAGAACGTCCAACCCTCTGCTAACATTCTGCGTGTCACTGTAAAACGGGTTGGACGTTGTCTTTGAAATTGCTTCGAGGTGAGAGGGGCGGTTAATGGATGGAAGACGGATGAGCTAAGGTGCAGCTGCGCTGCTCCGTATGGCAAGTTGGTCCGGGGCTGACATCTCTCCCCTTGATGAAAGTTGACGAGGTGGGATGAGCTTCTTGTTAGCGCTGCCCCTGAAAGCTCCGAAGCCGGGGGGGTACTTTTCGCAATGAGTCTGCTCCGATGGAACAGCCCTGTTCTCCTGGCAGTAACAGCCGGTACTGGCTTCAAGATGGCTCATCGGCGCTAGATTCAGGTAGCTCCAGATGGTATGTCGGACACTTCAGGGTATTGCGCTAGGTAAGCCTCATCGGGGCGGAAGGAGGGAAGACAAAAAAAAAGCTACTGCACCTTGGAGCTGCAGGTGCGCGCGTGGTGTACCTGGGAATGCAACACCGCGTGGCTGAAGTGCGCCTTTCTCACTCGCAGGCGGCATCTCCAATTGAGTCGAGAATTTTTTTTCTTTCTTTCCGCCTGCCCTTGCGATTATCGGCTGCAACGGCGCGCTGTCCTCATCCTCATCCTCTCTAGAAAGAAAAATTCCCTACGCTTCGTCTTTCCTCTTCTTCGAGTTTATGCACGAGATCCCGCGCTGCTGGAAACCCCTTGTACGATAAACGCGGATCGCGGGCTTACCCCCTTTCCCTGTCTCTCGGTATAATTTTTTGCCTTTCAAAGAGGTATCCTTTTTTTTGTCGCTACCGTTTCCCCTGCCGAGCAACCTTTTTTTCCCACTTCGCCCACTTCCCGCCCCTTATCGATCTTCTTACTGTGGGCGCCCCGGCGAGTTGGTCCCCCCGAAAGAGCGATACCCGCCCACGCTCTCTGTTGGACGTTGCTTCGTGTCCTCTCTCACTCCACAAGAAACAAGGACCGCGGCGCCGCAATTCCCACGCCCGGACCGCGCTTCGTTGACGAAGGTCGAGGCAGCACGTCGACCAACTCAAGTCCCTCCACTCACGCCCCTCCCCGTCGTAATCTCTGCCGCGACGAACCCCAGTCGAGAGCATTCCCCAGGTTCCCGCGCGGTGTGAGTCGCCTGCGAGCCCGACGAGGACAATGTCGAAAGCCACGGTGGTGAAGGAGGCGGTCAAGGAGACCCTCTTGGGCTCCGACGACCCCGTCCAGCTGTCGGCCCAGAGCAGGGCGCGCTTCCTGAGCAATGCCGTCAAGGATCCCGAAACGGGCGAGCTGTACATGGGGCCGGACGAGTTCATCGACACGATTGCGCCCGCGAATGAGGACTACGTGAGTGCCGACCGAGGTTGCCCAGAACGAGATCTTCAGGGGCGACGTGAGCTGACCATGGCGGGAAACCGAGGGGACGAATATAGCACAAGATCAAACGGGAACAATACTCGATCCTCTTTCGCGTCGCCGACAACAATGGCACCGGGAGGATCACCCTCACCGACTGGGGCGTCTTCGAGAACCTGCTCATGAAGCCCGACGCCGAGTACGAGATCGCCTTTCGCCTCTTCGACGTCGAACGTACCGGCAGGGTCAAGTACGACGACTTCCGACGCCTCTACGAGCTCAACAAGGGCCAGAACAGCATCCCCTTTGACTGGGATTGCGAGTGGGCTCAGCTATACATTGGCAGCAAGAAAAAGCGCCATGACTTGAGCTACGCGCAGTTCTCTCAGATGCTGCGCGGCCTGCAAGGCGAGCGCATTCGCCAAGCCTTTCAGCTGTTCGACAAGGACGGCGACGGCTACATTAACCCCGAGGACTTTGAGCGCATCATCCTCGAGACTTCCAAGCACAAGCTGTCGGACCACTTGCTCGAGAACCTGCACACCCTTTGCAACATCTCCACCGGCAGCAAGATCTCGTACGCCAACGTGCGCGCCTTCCAGAATATGATTAAGGAGATGGATCTGGTCGAGCTCATCATCCGTCGCGCCGTGGCCAAGAGCAGCGACGGCAAAATCACGCGCTCCGAGTTCGTCAACGAGGCCGCCAAGGTCACCCGCTTCTCTCTCTTCACGCCCATGGAGGCCGACATCCTCTTCCACTTTGCCAGCCTCGACGAGCCTTCTGGCCGCCTCGGCCTCGGCGACTTCGCCAAGGTCCTGGATCCGTCGTGGCGGAGTCGCGTTTACGACCACGACGATGGCGCGTTCAGCAAGGCCTCGACCAAGAAGGGCGCCTTTATGCAAAAGGCTGCCGAGTCGACCTACAACTTTCTGCTGGGCAGCGTGGCTGGTGCCTTTGGCGCCTTCATGGTGTACCCCATCGACCTGGTCAAGACGCGATTGCAGAACCAGCGAGGCGCGCAGCCCGGCCAGAGGCTGTACAAGAACTCGATTGACTGCTTCCAAAAGGTCTTTCGAAACGAGGGCATTCGCGGTCTCTACTCTGGTGTGCTGCCGCAACTCGTCGGCGTTGCGCCCGAAAAGGCCATCAAACTTACCGTCAACGACCTCGTCCGCGGTTACTTGACTGACAAGAGGGGCAATATTCACTGGTCATCAGAAGTCATGGCTGGCGCCAGCGCCGGAGGTTGCCAAGTCGTAAGCGCAGCCTTTGACCATGTCTCGTGCTTGATGGAACGAACACTAATTCGCCACAGATTTTCACGAACCCGCTCGAGATTGTCAAGATTCGACTGCAAGTACAGGGCGAGGTCGCCAAGACGGTCGAGGGCACGCCTAAGCGTTCGGCCATGTGGATCGTCCGCAACCTGGGTCTCGTTGGCCTCTACAAGGGAGCGTCGGCCTGCTTATTGCGAGATGTGCCCTTTTCGGCCATTTACTTCCCTACCTACAGCCACCTGAAGAGGGACTTCTTTGGCGAATCACCTACCAAGAAGCTCGGCGTCTTGCAGCTTCTGACGGCCGGTGCCATTGCGGGTATGCCTGCAGCGTACCTGACGACACCCTGCGACGTCATCAAGACCCGTCTGCAGGTCGAGGCGCGCAAGGGCGAGGCCACGTACACGGGCTTGCGACATGCGGCCAAGACCATCTGGAAAGAGGAGGGCTTCACGGCCTTTTTCAAGGGCGGTCCTGCCCGTATCTTCCGGTCGTCGCCCCAGTTCGGCTTCACGCTGGCTGCGTACGAAGTCTTGCAGACAGTCATGCCGATGCCGGGCAAGAAGGCCGAGGTCAAGATGCACACAGGTGTCGCGGACGCCATGACGACCATGTCGCAAACGGCCAGCATGGACACGAGTCCCTTTGCGCGCAGCAGGAATGCGCTCAAGATCATTCTCGACCTGGATGAGGACTTTGGCAAGATCAAGATGCCCAACGAGAAGGGGTGGAGGACGCTGCCCCGGTTCATGGGCGGCGGCGGCAACGCGGCCTGAAGAGAGGCAACTGAGCGCTGATGCGAAAAGATGGGGACGCACAAGGTCTTCGCCCGGCCACCGTTGCGAGGGCAGCGAGACTCAGACTCGGACTCGCGGGATATAGTGAGGAAAGCAGGGGAGGACGGAGCCGAGGACAGTGCCCGGAATCGCATGGCATCAAACGCGCGGCGTTTGGGAGAAAAGTGAGGCATTGCAGACAGTTGCTTCCGTGGTTGTTCTTGTGAATTCTTTCCTGTGTCTTGTTTTTTTTTTCACGCCCGTCTTGCATTTTCTGTTACTTTTCTCTCGAGTCTTGCCCGATTCCGTTTCTTACCTATACTGTTCTTCCCCCGGAGCCGCCGAGAGAATCTAACTAGGTACAGCACGGGTTCTGGCCGGCAACACGGCATTCGTTCTTCTGCTTGGCAGCACGCGCTTCATAGGTCTCTTGTGGTTGATTTGGCTCTGGCGGGGGAAAGGGGGGAGGGGGGCTCTCGATGAATAGACGTACGACGTTGCTTAGACAGACACTGAAAGGGGGGGGTTTAGGGGGGAAGCAAGTACACAGAACACTGACCCGGCAGTTGGGAAAAGGAGATGTAGGTACTGAAGTGTGTGTGTGAATGGAAAGAAAACATGGCCCTCCGGGAAGGGGAGCTTTTCGGTGGTCCGCCAAAGGAAAATAGAGGATATGCGAGTCAATTAATAGAGAAGAGAATGACGGCTGGTGTTTGTGTGCTCGGGTTTCGATTGATTGTTTTTGGGTACGGTCGTCCCCATCTGGCGGCGCGAGCCCAAAGGGGATGGGAGAAGGAAGACTGGTGTCGTCGGTATGGAGATGGGACGAGGTATAGACGAATGCACCGTTTTTTGCAGCATTTCCGAATATCAATCATTTGTTGATCTTGCAGATGGAAGCGCTTGATGTGAGTATGTGACAGTGTGAGTACGTACGTACGTACGTACGGAGAATACCATTATCTCCCAGGGGAAGACGAGAGAGAGAGAGGGGGTTCGCGTGACGTTGGCGGGAACAGAAGTCTTGGTCTCGGACGCGGCAGAGCAGAGCGCGAGACTGACTGTGGAGTGAGGTGAGGTGAGGTGAGGTGAGGCAAGGTCGGGCCTGGCGTGATCCGTCGGATAAGTAGAGTAGGGGATCTGGGACACCGGCGCTTAGAAAGTTTGGCCTCGTGATGGTAATGTCTTTTTGTACATTGTCTTGATTCGTAGCTCTACCTACGTTGTCTTGATGCACGGCTTTATGTTGTCAATAAGATACGCATGCCCAGCGCATGTATGTATGTTTAAGTCTTCGGGGGTCGCGGACGGAGGGGAGCGCGGGCCCGGAATGGGGGGGGGGGGAATCAATCGGGTCCCGTGGCCCCACCTTTTTCTTCGGCCGAGAAGGAATAGCGCGGGGGAAGGCGGGGTTTATCGATCACGGGCGGGTCCCGGGGTTAACTGTATACTCGGCCGCGGGGATGGGGGGACCTGCAGCGGTGCAGTAGGCTGGAGAGGTACGAGATACAAAACTTCCATGATAGGAAAAAGATTGGGGAAGGGGGGGGGGGGAGAAGGCTCAGCAGGTGTGTAGATGTGAGCCCCGTGACGAGAGACGGTGACTTGGAGTCCTCGATGAGGTTTACTACGGTATGTAAAAAGGGGGAGGTTGTACAAAAGGTAATGAGGCTTGCTGGGAGGCAAGCATGTCGATGTTATGGATCTGGTGTATCTACGGATGCTTCCGTGGGAAAAGGCAAGGTACGAACGGATAGGTAGATAGGTAGGGAACGGATAGATTAGTGAGGCAAAGGTCAAGACGTGGACGCCCCCGTTGAGATTCGTCCAAGACTGCGGTGCGGTGCAGGTGCCGCGGGACAGAAAGGGGTCTAGCGCCGCACAGTCGAGAGGGAGCGCATGACGATGGATTGCAGCCCATTAGGAGGAGAAGCGAAAGATACAAGGTCGTCAGCAGATCCTGCCTGAAAAGGGGGGAGGAGGTTGCTGTAGGTAGTACGTACGGATACAGCAAAGGTTGGTAATTAGCTACCTACCTAGGTACTGTAGGTCTGTGTTTGTCAGTAAGTACAAACACCAGCATGAGAGAAAGCGATTGTGTGTCATGGAGGACCCTCGTTGCGTGCTTTTCCTTTGCTACCGGTGAGCTGAGAGCCCAGTGCCGTGGCGGCGGGGAGCTAGGGATGGATGGATGAACGTATGTGTGACGATGCTGGATGCTCGGCGCCACGCAGGAGAAGATGAGTTGTGCGTCCAGGAGTATGTAAGTTGTCGAGTGTTGATCTACTTACCTAGGTAGGTTCTATTGATGCGTCTCGAGGCAGAATGTCCACGTGCAAGTTATTGACGGTGATGTTTCGAATACGTGCACGGACGGTGCTTGTTTCGTACCGCCTCAGGGGAGTGTTTCCCAAGACTCGTATTTCAAGTAGGTTGTAGAGAACTGACTGGGTGCCAGTGATTTAGTAGCCCTTGTTGACGATTTCCTGGTATAAAAGGGTGCCACGAGACATCCATAGATAGGTGAGTGTGCCAAGTGTCTGTAGCGCGCAAAGTAGTCGGGCGGAACTTTGGGCCAGGGAAGGGGAAGCAAAAGAAGGGGTTTCGAAGGCGGGGCTGACCGGACCTGATGCAGGAGGAGAAATGGGGCGGGAGACATTGGAAAGCTCTCAGTGGTAAGTGTGTGACGGGAGGGCTTGGGAAGAACGTACCTTGGGTACCCCGCGTGTACTGTAGATGAATCACGGACGTGGGCAAACACTGCACTGTTCTCTTTAACAAACGGTGATGTCGAGAGAACGAAGAATGACGGGCCGTGAGCAGATGAAAATTTCATGACAAACCAGCCAGCAGATAATCAGCCTCTTGCTGATATTTGGACTCTATTTGCTGTCCTGCACCGTCATCGGTTGGCATTCCCGTAAGCTCGAACGTTTGGTAAGCAAAGCCGAGTTACTCGAATCGAGACTTTTGCGGTACACGCACGTTGCGAGCACGCAATACCCGCCTCACACCACCACCCCCTGTCCCACCCCCTTCCTGCTCAAACCCAGATTTGCTGCTTGCGCCAGCGTCTGGGAGAAGGAAGGTATCTACGTATTCGTACATTGACCGGCTAACCCCCACGTCTCCTTCCTGATTACAGTATTGGCCGTTTCCGTTTTCCATACAATTTTCTTAACAAGCCGATATCCGAATTCGTTCAATATTCCCCCCCCAGCACAAACCCCCCCTTTGCAAAAGACTTGACATATACAGCACTGCGCGGTTGCGCGCGTGTCTTCCCTTTTGAAACAAAAGACCTGACATCTCGCGCTTCTACTGTACTTTCTCGTTCATCCGTTTCCCCATCCACGCTCGACGGGTTTCAACAGCGAAGAACGACAAAAGAGAACCGTCTCAGTCGCTCCGACTTCAACCTCACGAATTCTCTCCAAAATACCCCCTCACCACCCCATGAAGAGCCTGTCCTTCAAGTCTTCATGATGCCGACCTCGCTCGAGACATTCCTCAACGTCGTGTCGGGCCTGTTCGGCTGGGTCTACACGTTTTGCTGGAGCGCCTCGTTTTACCCGCAGCCGCTGCTCAACCACAAGCGCCGCTCGACCGCGGGCACGACAGTCGACTTTCCCTTTATCAACGTCTTGGGTTAGTCCTCCACATCTTTCACTCTGGGAGGAAGCGCCCGGGACGGGACAAAGGCTAACACGAGCAATATCTTAGGCTTCGCGTCCTACTTCCTCTCCAACGTCGCCTTTTACTACTCCCCGCTGATCCGCGAACAATATGCCGCCCGCAACCACGGCCTGACGCCGACGGTACAGCCCAACGATATCGTCTTCGCCATCCACGCGCTCGTCCTGTCCTCCATCACGCTGTCGCAGTACCTCGCGCGCTCCGCGTGGGGGTTCGCACCCGCGGCCGGCACGCGGCCCTCGCGCTTTATCCTCGGCGTCTCGGCCGGGTGCCTGGTGGCCCTGGGCCTGACGTATGCGCGCGTGGCGGCCGCGGCGTCGGCGGCGTCTCCCGAGCGCGCCGACCCG
>APKU01000153.1:0-114894 GCA_000472125.2 Hirsutella thompsonii MTCC6686
ACCAACGTGACTTTACTCATTGCTCAGGCTACGCCCTATTCCATCTGCCAACATAAACCCTCGCCTGGTTTATCCCTTGGGAATATATCCAGCCGTCACATGCCGTAGGGATTACTAATCTCCCCTATCCTCTTCCTACTCTATATAGAGCCTATCTTCCGCCTTCCTAGCTTTTAAGGTAGTAGGTATAGGTATGCGGACGATATTAGCACCCTCCTTATAGGGAATGACCCCCTAGAAGCCGCTACCCTCGCTAACTAGGTAGTATAGGAGCTACTTAACTAGGGAGACGCGAACGGCGTCTCCTTTAACCCTAGGAAAATAGAACTAATCTATATTACCCGCTAGATAGACCTAGCACGCCCCCTAGTACGTTATAGCGGTATAGTAATTACCCCGTCTAAGTCTATACGGTAGCTAGGGATCTAGTTCGATATAAAACTCTCGTTTAAGATATACGTAGAATACTAAATAGCGAAGGCGTATAAAGTTATAGGCTTCCTATATAGAATTAATACTACCTAAAGGGGCCTATACCCTCGATTAATATACTAAGCAGTAATAACCTATATCTTATTAATCCTAACCTATAGAGTAGAGCTCTAGTACTAGCTAGAGAGCCCGGATAGCTTAGACCTAAAGCTAAGGTAGAATTACCTATACTCCCGAGTATAGGGGGTCCTTAATACGATAATACGAGCGGTCCTACTAGCCTAAAAGATAATACCTATCGTAGCACTCTATAGGGAATCCGGTATCCCCCTAGCGAAATACCTACTATAGAAGATTAGCGCTATAGCGGCTATTAGGTTAAGGTCCCTAGATAAAGACTACCCGGCGCTCTAGAAAGTAAGGCGACCTACCCTACGAATCCCGCCCGGAGCCGCGATTAAGTAAGTACGTAGGAAAAAAGGGGAGAAATACTGCTTAAGGCTATAGCGCCTACTAGCGCAGACGCTATGCCTTAAGCCCCTAGAACTCCCGCGGCTACGATTACCCCTAGCTAACCCGACTAGCGGAAGGAAGAAGTCCGTAGCTACTAAAGACGTTATATAGTAGCTCGTAAGCCTAATAACGAACTAAGAGAATATTACCGTCTATTCGGATAGGTCTTAGATTATTAGTTAAGATAGCGTTAGGCGTATAGGATATAGTTTCTCTATATAGAGAGGAATAGAGGAGGTAGCTATTAGATGCGGATATATCTTATAAGGCGAAGTATATAATAGCGAAGTTATTAGCGCCCTAGAAGGGTTAAAAGAGGTATTAAAACTACCTACCGGTCGAATCTATATCTATCTAGATAATATATTAGCGGTAAGAGCGATATAAAGCGGTAATAGAAGCTTATCCTATAATAAGGTATTTACTTTTCTACTACTCGCCTACGAGTATAGGGGCGTTATAGTATATTAGACCCCTAGGTACGAGGATATCCTAGGTAATAAGAGAGCCGACGAGCTAGTAAAGGAAGGCTATAACCTCCTATCCTTAACTTACGATATTACTACGCTAGCCTTCGCGAGACGCCTAGCTAAGGCTAACGTAGTAAGTAGATTAGAGGAATAGTAGTAGGGGAATATACCCGATACCTACCGCCCCCTTAAGCTTAGATATAGTACGAAGTGCCTAGCTAAGCTAAGAGGTAAGATAACCTAAGCGTAGCTTTAGAGACTAATCGCGATATATATAGTATATAGCGACTTCGCCGCCTACTATAAACGCTTTAACTATTAGGATATATAGCTAACCTATACTTATAGGCGTAGGAAGGCCCCGGACTATATTTTCTACTACCGTAAGATCCGCTTAGGACTCCGGCCGGAGCTAATACCTCCGGCCGATTAAGCGATCGCTAAGGTAATAGGGACGAAGTACGATACCTTTACGAGGCTAGCACTCGCGATAGAGTTCTTCGAAAAAATTTATATACGATAATACTCTCCTTACTCTTTTCCTTCTATCTAAATATTCGATTCGTTTATACCTCTAATACCTTAGGGAAGTTAGCGCTACGGAGTAGGGTAATAGATATACCGAGGGATAACGCGATAGTAACCCGATTAGGGTAGTAATATCGGCGCGACGAACCGTAACGACTATATAAGGCGTAAATAGCGTAGACCGAAGAACCCGCTAACGGGGGAAAGGCGTGAGATTTCTAATCGTTAAATTGCTAGATAGCGAAAGACGCGCCTTGCGAAAGGAGCGGGGGATACGGTAGCCCTTATAGGCCTACCACCCCTACCCCTAGAATAATAAGCGCGTTACCTAAGTAGTAGGGTAACTAGCTAATAGATAGCTAGCCTAGCACGTCCTTTGCCCGGAAAGGGATGCCCCGGACGTTAAATATACATACATACATACATATATATATACGAGGAATGCACGGGATCGACTTTGGCAAGCGATCCTTTGTCGACGATGCGACTTCCTCGGGTGTCGTGGCCGAGACTTTTGACTTGAGGAAGCGATTTGTGCCAAATATTCTAGAGCGCATATTCTGCTGCGGAACGCGCAAGTCTGTTACGGCTGTGGACGGAGTAAGTCTTCAAGGACACAAGGGCCAGATCCTGTGTCTAGTCGGGCCTAACGGTTCCGGCAAGACTACGACTTTGCACATGATCTCTGGCTTCACGACTCCGACGGACGGCTCCATCAAGATCAACGCCGCGCCATCACAGATCGGAGTCTGTCCGCAAAGAAATACTCTCTGGGATGATCTCACTGTGAAAGAACACATCTCGATTTGGAGCCGCATCAAGGCTGGCCTGGAGTCGAGCACAGAGCTCGAGGCACTCGCTTCGGCATGCGACTTGACCGCCAAACGTGCCAGCGCAGCAAAGACGCTCAGTGGTGGCCAGAAGCGTAAGCTACAGCTTGCCTGCATGTTTGTCGGCAACTCGTCTATTTGTCTCGTTGACGAGTGCACGTCTGGCCTGGACCCTCTCTCGCGTCGCGGTATCTGGGAAATTCTCCTGAAGCAGCGCACGAGACGCAGCATCATCTTTACGACTCACTTCCTCGACGAGGTCGACGTCTTGGCCGATCACATTGTAATCTTGTCCAAGGGAAAGGTCCGCTGCCAAGGTGCTGCCGCGGAGCTGAAGCACCGTTACGGAGGCGGATACAAGGTCGTGACCCCCCGTTCGGTCAAAGGAATCGCAACGCCGTATCCCTCAGCCCTTCATCAGGATAGTCTGGTGTACACCGTCCCGGATTCCACTGCTGCAGCTGAGCTATATGCCGAGCTGGGCGCTGCCGGTGTTGACGACGTTGCCATCAACGGACCACAGGTAGAGGATGTCTTCCTCAACGTCGCGGACGAGGATGGTTTGGCGGCACACAATACCCAAAGCTCCAGTGTCAAGACCACATATGAACTGACGCCCGGGCGGACTGTATCATTCTTGGGTCAAGTCAAGGTGCTCTTCCGGAAAAGGCTTACTGTCCTGCGGCGTTTTTGGTGGCCGTACTTGTATGTCTTGGCTCTCCCGCTCATCATCACACCGTTCCTCGCGTCAAGATTGCTTGTGGATTACGTCCAGCCATCGTGCGCCAACCTCGATGTGGATATTGACGAGCCATGGCCCTCGTCGTTCAGCTTTGAGAGCGGCTGTCAGTACTGTCCCAAAATCGCCGTGGCTCCTTTGTCCGCCAGAGAAGCCGTTCGCCGCATGATCGATGAGCGCTTCTGGCTTGTGAGGCAGGTGAACGAGTCATCGGTCAATGACTTTGCCCCGGCTCAAAAAGACCGGAAGCATTGGCTTGACTACGTCAAGGCCACTACAGCGAACAACTCGGGAGCCGTCTTCATGGGTTCCCCCGGCGAGGCGCCCGTCATTGGCTTCTTGACGTGGCCCTATGGCCGAAGCGAGGCCAATGAGGTGATGAGCTTGTATAGCCAGATGCAAAGCAATGTTGAGATTACGTCTGCGCAGGGAAGCTTTGCCAAGCCCCGAAAGGTAAGAAGACCTATAGCGGAGCTGTCTCCCCCGAACGCCGGTTCATCGTTGACTAACAAGCACGCAGAACGTTGACAACCCCGGCTCTCTCTATGCCATCTTCTTCACCCTGGTACAGGCCATCTATCCCGCTGCCTTTGCTCTGTACCCTGCCATCGAAAAGGCTCGAAAGGTGAGGGCTCTGCAGTACGCCAACGGGGTGCGACGAGGTCCACTATGGGTTGCCTACGGCCTCTTCGACTTTATGTTTGTCGCAATCCTCGCCCTCGCGATAACCATCATGATTAGCATTCAAGTGACGTGGAATGGCCCGGCATGTGTTATGCTTCCGATCCTGGCCCTGTACGGCGTGGCTGCGATGCTCCTCGGATACGTTGTCTCTCACTTCACGTCAGGCCCTCTGACGGCGTTCCTGGCGACAGCGGGTACTAGCATGCTCATGTATCTGGTCGCAGCCATTGCGTTCGCGGTAGGTACTTCCCCTTTCATGAGGAAGATAATACGGAATCGTGGCTGACTTTTCATAGGTCGGCTCAGCGAACGCCAGCTTGGCACAGCTGGACACGATTGATCTGGCACTTACTTATGGCCTCAACATCGTACTGCCAGTTGGCAACGTCTTTCGCGCCATGCTGCTCGGCCTGAACGTTGGCCAGAGAGGTTGCAAGGACGGCCGACCTATGGCTCCAGGCTCGACTCATGCTTACGGTGGTCCCATACTCTATCTCGTGATTCAAGTCTTGGTCCTGCTAGGCATTATTATCTGGATCGAGGGCGATTTGGCCTTGTTTCGTCGCAAAGGCAAGCAGCCTGGGGGGCAGGATGCTGAGAAGATTCTCGCCTCGACGAGTCCAGATGTCCGAGAAGAGACGGCCCGAGTCGAGAATAGTGAGACCGACCTCTTTCGCGCGTTGCATGTGAGCAAGTCTTTTGGATCGAACCAAGCGCTCGACGACGTCACGCTGGGTCTGCCCGAGGGCGACGTCATGGCACTTATCGGACCCAACGGCGCAGGCAAGTCGACACTGGTCAATATTATCCAGTCCGAGTTGTCCGCCGACAAAGGACAGGCGCTGCTCAAGGGTGAAGACGTTCGCACACGCGGCGCACAGAAATACCTTGGTGGTGAGTTCTTCAACAACATGGCGCCTCGAGAAAAGCTGCCTCACAGTTTATCACCATAAAGATGCTAACGGCTGGGTTCTTGATGTAGTCTGTCCTCAATACGACGCACTGGACCTCATGAGCACGCGGGACCATCTCTCATTTTACGCGAGAGTCAAGGGCATCGAGGACGTCAAGGCCAACGTCGACCACGTCATGTCGGAGCTTGACCTCACGCAGCACGCCTCAACGCTGGCCTCGAAGCTCTCTGGCGGTAACAAGAGGAAGCTCAGTCTGGCGATTGCCCTGATGGGCACGCCGCCCGTCATGGTGCTGGACGAACCGACATCAGCCATGGACGCCGTGGCCAAGCGATCCTTCTGGAGGCTCATTCACAAGATTACGCCCAACCGCTCTGTTCTCTTGACGGTGAGTCGCGCATCCGGGTTCTGAAACATGTACCTATGCCAGACCACGATTTTAACGCTTTTTTCTTTTTGTCTAGACTCACAGCATGGAAGAGGCCGATGCTCTGGCGACGCGCGCAGCCATTATATCGCGGCGCATCCTCGCCGTCGGCACCACGCGCGCGCTGCGGGAGACGCACAGCAACTACTACCACGTCGGCCTCGTGCTAGCCTCGGCGCCCGACTCGCCGCCCGAGGACATGGCGAGGGTGCGCGACTGGGTGCTCGCTCACGTGCCGGGCGCCGGCCTGGAGCGCGACATGCTCGGCGGCCAGGTCCGCTTCGCCGTCCCCGGTGTCGATGCCGATGGTCGCCGTTCTCCTATCGCCCGCCTCATCGCCCTGCTCGAGCGTAACAAGCGGGACCTTGGTATCGCGTATTACTCGGTCGGCGCCGCTACTCTCGAGAGCGTCTTCCTGAGCGTCGTCAGAAAGAACAATGTCGCCGAGGAGGATGGCGCAGGGCACGGAAGAGGTTGGCGTTGGTTTCGCTAGGTAGTCAGTCTCGATCAGGGGGGGTTTGCAGTTCATGCACTCAATTCGTTGATGATGTCGGGCAGTTTCAGTTGACCCCTTTTGATGAATGCTTTTGCCTACCTGATGCTCACACGTGCAGTCCTGCCAACACTGCATACTGACCTGACCGTACAGTAGGTATGGCATCAGACTCACGTACTTTGGTAGGGCATCCGCATCCGCATCCGCATTTCGCACAAGACAGGGACCCATCGGGTGAACGGAACCGTTGTGTTTCGTAGCTTGCTTTGTACCGCGCGCGGTCCCTGAACGTCGGAACCGTTCTTGTTGCCCCGGTTCCCGCCCGCTCGCCCGCATACAACACATGCAGTATTCGTACTTTTGATCGATCCATACTTTATACACTTGGCGATGCACATCAACAACGGCTGCGCGTGGCCCTACCAGTACACATGTATCTCGACATCTTTCAACAGTCATCCATACGACGTCAAGCCGTTCAAGCATCTTTCCATCCTCTCCTCCTCTACACCATCACACCCAATCGCATTTTGCCCAGTATTTACGGTATAGCACAGCACTTACTGTACAGTGCGGTAGACAAGAAAGGGGGGAAAGCGAGGGTCGTCGTCCGAAACTGGGCCGAGGCTGCAGGAGCGTCGCGCCGCCTGCGATCCCGCTCCTCCACCGTTTTTTTTTTTTTTTTTGATTCGTTTCCCTTGCCTTGCATGCTGTGCTGTGCTGTGCTGTAACTCGACGTACAGATCTGACCAGTCTCGAGAGCGCGATGGGGGGGGGGGGGGGGGGGCAGACACAGAAACAGGAGGGGGCAGTCCCAAAGCAGGCCCAGATGCCCGTAAAACTGCCAAAACGGGGTTGAACCCTGTAGGTTACTGTACTGTAAAGGTTCTTTACGAAGTAACCACAGTATGAATACCACGAATCCATCATCCATCGACTGCCCCTGTCGTGCGGGGATGAGTGTGACGACATGCACAGTCACAAGACGACGAGGCGATGCAGCATCTTGACTGATCAATGCGGCTTCTCTTGTGAAATGCACGTCGGCGTGACCAACGTCGATTTCCTGCATCCGCTATGTACAACACAAGGTGCGCATGTGGCATCCCATTTGTCTTATCTTGCATCTGCCATCCATCCGTGTTAGCTTCGTGACAGCTTATTTTCCACAACCGACGTCTCGCCATCAACGGCGTCTCGCCCTTCCTCGGCATTCTGGCGGCTATGGCAGTGGTGACCTGTCTCCCAAGCCTCAAAGTGTCCGTCAGCCAATGCAACTCGTGCGGCTCATTATCATGCTCGTCATTTTCCGCTTTGCTCCGTTTTTTGGTGCCGTCATTATCGACATGAATCGATGTCGAGGATATCGTAAAAATTACAAGGCAAGGAAAAAGAAAGGAAAAAAGGTGGTGCAGGTGCAGTCTGCACTCCAGTGATGCATAGTGACGAAAATGTGCAAAAGTACAAAGAGAATCAAGGAAGATCGCCATGATGCTGCGATGCTTGGTGCATTGACCTCGATTTGGGTATGTAGGACAAAATTCTTCGTATCGGGGTGTGTCACCCGGAAAGACATTTTTCAGTGTTGCGTAGGCATAGGTCCAGTCTCGTCAGGAACAAAGCGCTGGGCTGTGGGCTGGCGCATGCGATTGGCCACGTGGATGTCGATGAGCATCTCGACCAATGCTTCGGCTTCGCCATGAAGCTCCCCAAGTTCTTCCTCGGTGAATGTGCGACCCAGCTTGTCTTCGCCGTCTCTGGGTTTGCGATATGCGGCGAAAACGATGCCGCGGTCAATTCTCTCTGAAAGGCGAACTCCGGAAACAGGGCCCTTGGTGTCGCTGTAGCTGTTCCTGCCGTACTGACCTGTATAGAACGAGCAGGCATAGCCTCGTGCCAGGTCGTGGCACTGGGCGTCCTGGTTGCGATATTCAATCCAACCATCTGAGCGGAGGATAGTCGTGTGCACGAGAGATGAGATCTGAAGTGGTGAAGGCACGTGGTGAAGCCCATGAGCGGCAAGCAGACGACCCATCATGGGTTTTGACATCGCAGACTCGTCTTGATCGCGGATGCTTGAGGCGACGGCTTGGGAAGCGTCAGGCCATAAATTCACCACGTAGACCAGGTCAAAGTCGTAACGTCGGGCGATCCTGGCAGCTTCAAAGGCCGCCACGGCAGCGGGGCGGCTGGTACGAGGCGGTGTGAGAGTCAGTAATGACGACGTCAAGGGCTTCGATGACGAGATAGAGAGGTCCATGGGCGGCAGGGCCGTCTCAAAGTCCTCGGATGGAGGCAGCAACGGGCTTGCAGGAGTCGATTCTGCAATGTCGTCGTCGCTCAGGTTGAGGAACTCATTGAAGTCGGGCTCCCTCAGCGTCGAGCTGCAGAAAGACAGCTGCGCAGATGCTGCGATACTCGACTGGCTATAGGTTCTGTGCAGAGAAGACTGATCGAACGTCTCGCCAAAGTCGCTCAGCAAATCCTTGGGTCCCGATTTTCCCAGGCAGTCCAATGACTTTGAACCTCTGAGTTGCGAGTCCATAACAGGACCAAATTCCGGGGTTTCTTCTGGGGTCGGGGGAGCCCTGGTAGGAACTTCGGGAAGATTCTTATTCGGCGGGGACGACAGGAAAAGGCTGGCATCTTCCGGGCTGGAGGAGGGAGGCGTGTCAAGTCTGGTGGGCGGCATCTCCATGTACAGGGGTGACCGTGATCGAGGGCTCGGCAGTCGAGAAGCATCGAGTGCCCGGGTGCTGATGGCTGGAGGCGCTGGACAACTGCTATCCCGCGTGGCCGGCATAGGGAACTGAAAGTCACGCAGGCCGGTGATGAGGCGCTCCGTATGTTGGCTGCTGAAGGATGGCGTTCGCACGGGACCTGCCACGGTTGTGTAGGAAGGGGCCGACGGACTCGTTGCTATCGTTTGCAGACCAATACGCTGCGTGGGTAGGATGTCGGGAACAGAAGGAGAGCGCCCTGAGGCTTGCCTGAGGCGAACTTCGTCTCGCGCAGCCATTCTGGAGGTTTTGGGTCTAATAAAGGACGGTGAAGGAAATTGCGGCTCTGGAGTCTGCACAGTAGCGATGCTTGGTTGCAGGCTTGGTCCAGGAGACGGCTTGCGCTTGTAGGCAAAGAGCCGCTCGAGGCGGTCGAAGCCATTTGCCATTGCTGGTGCAAACACTCGTGTTGACGAATGCTGCAGGCGAGATGCTTCTTTGGAGAGTGGAGGGAAGTGAGAGATGTGACTTGGGATGGGTTTTGTGGGGGAGTAAGTCGAGTCGTTGAGTGAATCACTTTGACAAGAGAGTTTAGTAAAGGCGTGGTTGAGCTGTGAATTTCGAAAGGTCCGTTAGTCAAGTGACTCGGATTAGGGTTGAACAGCCTGGCTTGTCGAACTTCGATCTGATGTGTTCAGTGAATCTGATGGCCTTTTTGCCATACAAAAGCTGGACAGGTATCGCTGAGATAGGTTGCTCATCAGCGGTTGATTCGATAAATTCGCATCCCGGCACAAGCGAACGTCATACGAGGTGTCAGTATCGAATACCGGTCGGGACGAGGCAGTCAAGTGCAATGAATGCCGTGAGTCGAGGTGCGGTCGTGCGTCGTGGCGTCAGATCTTGTGTTTCCCGAGATGATGCGATAGCTCGCTGTACGAAGCCGTGACACCGCAAATTTGAGGCACGATAGCTTGTGCTGGTTTGTTTAGAAAAGGCTAACAAAAGAGTCGTCACCCGAATGGCAAAAAAGACTGTGAGAACAATGATACGCGACGCGTGTAATTGAAATGATGAAAAAGTAGGCGACACGCGATGTCGAAGTGCGGTGAGGCGAGGGCGACGTGATGGGAGGCTGGCAAGTGCGATCCGTGTAAGTGCTGGCGGAAGGTGTTGGCGTTGCCGATCAAGTGAGGCAGGAGCGGCAGGGCGTCTCTGGAAGGAAGGCTGGATCGAGTCCGGAACCGAAGACCTGGTATCTCTTTCCCACAACTCGCTTTGCGCTTTTTTCTCTCTCTTCACTCTCGTCAATGGAGCTGTAGTTTTGCGGATTGCTCAACTGTATGTTTCGAAACGCATCACTCGTCAAGAACTCCCACAGAGAGACCTGGGGAGGGGACTGGGTGAGTCTTAAAGATGCGGCAGAACTGACGAAGGACTGACACTCAAAAAGCAACCAACGTCGCCCGCCGGCTCACCCGCCCTCTTTCTGTCGCTGCACCCTGCAAAATACGGCACACCCTGCTACACCCTGCCACGACGGCCGCTGGACGGTACTGTATGGTGTACAGAGTACAGCCTGTATTCGTACGCCGGAACGATACATAATACTGCACACCCACTGGCCGAGTTTGGCCCGCCCACGCACACCCCTTTCCAAGCTCGCTTCGCCGAGGGTCGTCGGCTGGGGCCACGAGTGCCAAACCGGGCAGCACATGGGCGTGATCCATCGAAAGCCACCCGACCCGTCCGGTACAAGAACCCGGCATCCACACGTTGATGGGATGACAGGGATGACAAGGGGGAGGACCTCTGGGCTCTCGGACTCCCAGTGTGCATGAAAACAACGGGTCGGCGGGCGCGGAGACGGAGCGGACGCTATCGTATCCACAGACGCTGCTAGTGCCTTTGGCACCCCTATGAAGCTCCTGACTTGCTTCATACTCTCGTCCTTTTCTCCTCATCCCTTCTCCCTCGAAACGTTGTAAAAGCCTCTTTCCTCCCTTGGGGTCAGCCCTCAATCTACCTTTCGACCTTGGCCTCGACTCGGAAATGTCTCTCTGATCGCCTTCCCCGAGAGGCTCGACGGTCCCTGGAGCTCTCCGTCTAGCCATACAGTAAAGGCCAAGACAGCTTAGCTTCGAAGCTCGCGCTCGTTGATGGTCCATGGAAGCTTGCGCCACCTTGCCCATACGGCTCCCTGGTCAAGCGCCGGCTACGAATAGCCATGGAACATTCTTCCAGCTCTGTACCACATGGGTACCGGTCTATGCAACCTTTCCCCTATCGTACAGGCGCCCACTAGTGTCCCTCATGCCACCAAGACACGACAAGCTCCTCCCCCTCTCATCCCTCGAGCTTGCGCAGACACCCTTCTCGACAGTCCCGATTACTCAACATCGATGAATGTGGCTTGCTTCCTCAGCGTCATCATGTTCTTCTTCTGCCAAAGTCCACGATGGAAGTGGTGGGCGTCTTTCTTTTTCGACAGAATTTTCGCACCGTTTTCTTTTATGCCAATGATCGAAAGCCACGGCGGGTGGGGGAAGAAGCAGCACGGATGGCGACGCACAGCACGAGGCGAGCCATCTGCATGCCAAACCTCGGATCCCCTCTTCCCTCATATCTCACATTTTCAGTCCGCCACTGACCCCTCTTCGGTCTCCCTCTACGCGACAGTTGGCCGTCTGTCTCTTGCAGGTCATGGAGGTTAATCACACCAAGCAAGCATTGCACCCTACATACACGTACATACTGTACTCTACTGTGCCGCATGTACCGTACAGCATGTTTACAGTATCATCTGGATCTTGCTTACTCGACCTACTTCGGCACATGCAACTTATGGATTGCTCTCGGCACAAGAATTTCTCGAATGCGGAGCAGCTCAGTCACAGATGTTTGAGTCGTTCAGGTGTCTCGTAGGCTCGAGACATGTCAACGGACTGCGGCCAGGCTTCTCATCTAGACAGCGACGAGAGACATTCTGCATCAGTCCCGGCTTCGCTGTGTATTTGCGAACACGTACACACAAACGGACTGGTGCATTGCCCAGTCAGGACCATCGAGATGCCCCTTAACACCGGAAGAAAGGATATCGACCGCCCAGAAAGCAATGAAATCAACTGGCGACGATATCACGCGCGCCTAGGCATGGGTGAAAGCTGGTGCGACCATTAACGTAGTTTCCCTGTTTAGCAACCGTTTGCCCGGGGGCTAATCCGCAGGCCCATGGCCGGGATCCATGACGCGAGCCTGGGCGGCGGGGGGGATTGCAAGTTACAACTCGAGCGCTCAAAAGCAAAGTCGTCGAGCGAGCGCAGGCTAAGCTGTCACTCCGGTCCGCGCCCTCGAAAGAGGCTTGACGAGCTGACTACGAATTTAGACACAACGGGGGTTGTCTCGTCACCCCTTCTCTACCCGTGTGGACAACCTGCCATCCACCTCACTCTCGCCTTCCCCACGGCGGCCAAATTCTCAGACCGAATGTAGAAAAAGTTCACGGATACTTCGTACAATGCGTTCATAACGTGGTCCGGCGACCATCAACTCCTACACGGGCTCTACTTGGCACCAATCCCTCGTCAGCTCATGGCGGGGCGACCCGGCAGGTCTGCGCATAACGCGGCTTGGAGCACTGCATCCCCGAGGGGTGCGTACCGCGAAAGCCATAGTTTCTGCAGCCGTCCAACAACCAGGCCCTTGGGTTCCCACCCAGAAGCCTCACGAGAGCAATATGATGCGCACTCGCAACTGAATGCTCCCTCGAGCTATCACAACCCAGGGAGCGAGACGAGGGGCTTCTCGTGTCGATAATCCGCGCCCTATTCCGTACGTGGCATTAGTCTCGACTCCACCGGGAAGCATGGCAGCGATCCGGCCGTTGCTCCACAGCGGTGATTCCCGCCATGGGGGAAAGGTTGAAGGGCAGAAGGGGAGAGCAGTCTCGCCGCGCACGGCCCAAATGTTCAAGATGTCAACACCCACTGGCATGCGCTCGTCGATGGGACCTTCTCGCTTGTTGGCACTGTTTTCTCCGGATCTGGCCCCTCTATCGAAACGAGTTGCGTTCTCGGCGTTTTGCAGAGCAACTTATGTCGGGAAGAAAAGAGGCAAGTCATGGAGGCAATGCAATCACTGGCACCCGGTTGAGGGCACATTGTTTGATTACAAGTCGCCTTTGTGTTGTCTCAGCCGCTCGGGCTTCCAAAGGTCTGGTTTATTGGGGAGCATCCGCCCTGCTTCTGCTCTCGCACCCCCGGAAGGGAGTTGCTGATGCCGCTTACCTGACCCCCGCGAATTAGGCAGACCCTTGCGGAGCTCCAAATTGCTTCTTTCGACGTCGACGACGCGTCTCATTGGTCTGCTTCATCTGCCGTGCATGCGCCCCACACAACTATGCATCTTGACCCCGACGAGAGATACTCGGTGGAAGTTGTAAGTTATGTATCCGGCCGAGGGAGGACCCAGCAGAGGCACCCACCACTTGAATCCCTTGTGCTCGGGCATTTTCTACCAGCTTTTCGCAAGCGTTCGCTAATGCTAGCTGCAAACCGCGGACACAGTGACGTCCGGCATCTGCTTGATGGTCAAGGCGACATGATATACTACACGTGTCGCGCATACAGCACGGGTTTGGGCAGCTCCAAAAAACGAATCACTGCCTGAAGACGAAGAGGGGTGCGCATGCGAAAACTGGGCGATTTCAGGTGCGACGTTTCCTGCCTCCTGTGTCCGTTGTTTCTTTTTATCGTGCCCAGACCACCAGCTTTGAGCCTTGATTTGTGGATAGCACCAGTGACCGCAACCTGAGAGCATCGAGTTCTCGTGGGAGAGCACTGCGAGTATCGGTTGAATCCCTCAAGAACTTGCTCACCCGTCGAAATGCGTTGACGCTCACGCGACTAAAGGACTTGATCATTACAGGACAAAACAATCATCATGGCTTGCCTCTCAAGTCACAGCGGATCGAGCGCCAATAGGGCAAGAACGATGAAGGAGAGCGATGTGGCTGTGCGCCAGGGATCCCCTCAGACAGAGGACAGAAATCAGGTGCGCCAGGTGCGCTCGGGTGCAGGAGATGCAGCCCTCATCTCTTGACGCTTTGGATTTGTTTACGGTCGTGTACAGTGTCACGGCCGATCTCCTTTCTTTGCCCGGCTCGCCCGATTTCAGGGACTGTCTTCCCATCTCTGCGCAGCGTGGCAAACATCAGACCCTGTAGATCGCTTCACCCTCATGGCGTCGATGCAAGGATAGTGTCACTGACTTTCGAGACCCATTCGGATTATTGTCTGCGTTACTGCGCTGTACGAGGCGAGGCCTCGCCCGTCGCTTGACCAGCTTGACCCGTCGGAGGATAAGCGAGCTGCAAGTTCGCGGGAGAGTCTGATACTGTAACTTATATCAGGTAACGTTATTGCCTCGCAAAAGACCCGCCTGGATCGATGAGACATGGAGAAGGGCCTCGTCCGCAGGCTACCCGATCTCGAGCTCGTGTGCTGGTACCCGTGGCATAGGCTGGTAGCCTGGCTTGACTCTTCCGAACCCGACTCCTTGGGCTGCCACGATTTAGCTACGTCAACCCGATGGAGCGGACATGCCTATGCGGTCCATCACCCGTGCCACGAGCCTGAGCGACCATTCTCCTAGGAACAAAAAGCAAATGCATACAGCAACTTCATCTCTTGGGTGAAGCAGTCGATTGGCCCGCGCAGGTGAGTCCTCTCCACCTCATGGCTCTCCCTGCCTTCGGGACACTGACACCTCGTCTGTGCTCGACAGACCGTGGTGATTAGCATCGATGCCTTCTCAAACAACATGTCACTAATTCGCCCTCGGGGCCTGAACTCCTCCCGTCGCAAAGAACCGAAATGCCATCTTTGGGGAATGGCATTGCAGGGAAACAAGCATTTTTCACATGCGTCCACGCCCTTGGACGCCACCGTATGTGACTTACGGGGATTATTTTCTTCCTCCCCTGATGAAAAATGGCCAAGTCTCATTTTGGCTCCTCGATGCTCGATTTTTTTCCCTGTGGCATGCCTCGCGGCTGGAAAGAGCCGTGGGCTTGAAGGCTTGTCTGGACACGCGGCTACCATGCGACTGAGAACATCCCGATTCTTGCATGATGAATCTTTGCTACGCCGGGAAATTTCTATCGTGCGATGCAGCTCACCTTAGACTATGGATCTAGTGTCCGTGTCTAAGTTTCATTTCCTTTGCCAGTACGTGGCAAGGATCTCGAGGTTCGACACCTGGGCGTATCGGCTTTGTTCACTTTGTTTACTTTGTCATCGGATCTCGCCGGTTTGTTTCTCATAACATCGTTGTGCTCTATTTCCACTATTTACAACGCGACGGAATCTCACCGCTAAACCGCTAAAGCGACGTCACTGGCACGATGGGTTCCTAATCCCGTCGCAACAGCTTTCGAGAAGCAACGAAGAAACCGCCCGAGCCAGTGTTTGGCGTCGTGACGATGGATGCCTAGGTGTCTTGGATGATTCCGTCGGCAAAGTAATACTTGAGTCAATGGTGGAAAGTATGTCACCGCCGTCGAGAGAACGAGTCTACGTTTCTCTGCTTCGGCTTCCACTCATGCTTCTGCCGTCGGTCAATCTCGACAGTGTCCGAACAGGCACATGTAACTGAATCTCACTCATGACGGATCCTTGCTGGCGATGGTGATACTATTCGAACATCACCCTCAGCTGAGGGCACGTTAGTTGATCCAATATGATTACGAATGACATTAGAATGGGACGGAGATGTGATGACACGAGACGACAAAATACGAGACGCCCCTGGAATATCGTTCTTGGACGATGGGTTCATAATCACCGGAACCTGACACACTGGTCTTTGGCAGTCATTTCGAAGTGTAATCGTCTGAGATGACATGCACCGTTCGGGATTCTTAATGGAACGAGATGACGAAATCGCAAGGAATCTCGAGGCCGCGTTTCTGGAGTCTGGAGTCTGGAGTCTACTTGTGGATTTATTGATATTTCGTAACAAGTACCCGTGGTTTACTGATCATGTCTTTTTTACCCCCTGCCGATTACCTAGGCATTTTTGAGACCGTTCAGGTGTGAAAGGATGTTGTTGATAGCGAAAGAAGAGACTGTGGAGGATTGAAACAACCGGGTTCTGTTGAAGTGAAACCGACCAGTCGAAGCAGGGTATGTCGCGCTTCATCGTCTTTGACGTTTTTTTTTAATTGGCTTTTTCGTCCATATCCAGTATCGGTATGCGTGTACTCGAGCTCACGGAACAAAAGGATGCCTGCTCATTGGACATGATGTCTGTAGCTTAACCGTCTGGCAGACGTTGTCGTCACGGTGGTCAGTGTATACTGATCTTTAGACATTGATCTATGTACATCACTTTGGGGGCTGACGAGTCTTCAAGTGCAGTCTTTTGTCGCCACTGGTTGTCTGTTCTCAAGCTCTCGACATCGGAGATGCGGTAGCTATACTCTTCATATGTTGAAAGATGTGCTTATGGCCCTCACTTGAGCCTCTTCATACAAGCTTATTCCTGTCAACGTCTTGCAAGAGTATACGCTTGATTGTTTGTACTTATTGGTATATACGATCACTCCCGAACATACCTTCTCTCGACTCTTCTCATGTATAGACTGACTGAGGCCGCCTCCTGAGCCGCGGCGCCGCAACCATCGGCGGCGGCGGTGGCTCCTCCGAATAGCGTCGCCGCGGTCTTGCCATGGACACATCTCGATCCTCGGCGGTATACGCCATTGGCACGCTCTCCACCTCTGCGTCTACCATCTGCTCCCTCCCGTAGGCCGCGCTGCGCATCTGGGGCATCATGCTGGCCGCCGCCGCCAGGGACGTGGGCCGGCGCTGCGTCACCGCCGCCGCTCTGTCCGGGCGCCTGCCGACGAACCAGCCGAGCACGTTGCCCAGCTCGCCCATCCACCAGAGTCCGAGGACGATGACGACTAGGGTCACGGGCACGGTGACGGCCCAGTAGAGCCACTGATTGTAGGCCATGTTTCGGACGTCGTTTGTGTTCATGCCAAAGATGCTAGATATCGCGCTGATGGGCAGGAAGACAATGGTGACAATGGTGAAGGCGTATATCGCGTTCTCCTGCCGGTCCTTTGTCCAGCCCATCTTAAAGGCCACGGCGCGCTCCAGGTCCTCGGCGTAGTCGGTGTGCCGCCGGAACTCGAATTCGCGTTGCTCGACGGACCGCGCGCACTCTGCGAGCAGCAGACCGCGCAGTCCGTTGGCATCTGTCGGCGACAACTTGGACGCCGCCTCAAGGTCCCCGACAACGAGCTCATCTCCGGCGGTCATATCGGCGTACTCGACAGTGCGGGTCATCGGTTGGTACGAGGAGTAATACCCCGGAGCAGGGGTCGCCTCGCGATAGGGAGGGGGGTAGTATCGCCCCGGAGTGCCCTCTCTCCTGCCCCGTCTGTATCCGAACAAGTCGTCGCCGGCGTCGACATACTCTGCACCACCGCTGACGCTGATACCTGAAAGGTTGGCCCTGATGCAGCCAAGTATGTATCGCTGCCGTGCGAGCGTCTTCTTGACTGCGGTCATTTCCTGTTGAACGAGCTCGACGCTGTGCTGATACGAGCGGTCCGATGGTTTTGAAGTGATGTCGGTGTCCTACAAAGTCACTTGTTAGAACTCATCTTGACAGAAGTCACATCATGGCAACGCACCAAAGAGCTCAGATAGTTGGAGTACGTGTCGACAATATCATCCGACTTGCCGACCCGGTCCTGCAGGAGATCCATAGCAATCAAGGACATGATCTCCATCGGCAAGACGGCGAGGTCATCGACAAGGCTGCGGTCAGCGAGGCCCTGAATGATGTTCTGCATGCCCTCTTCAAGGAGCATCTGGGTCTTGCCCATGTACGAGAGCCAGCTGTCCTGTCCTGCTGTCGCGGGAGTTGCAATGAGCCCAGACACGATGTGCAGCCACGCAGTAACAAATTGCCGTGGCATTTCCATCTCTGCCCTCTCCTTCTCGCCTGCGTAGGCCACCACACGCTGGAAAGCCTGCACTGTTTGCGCCATCAATTGGAGATATGTTCGAAGCTCCCGTGTGATCTCAGGGTGAACAAGGAAGTCTTCACCATGGCCTTCATCCAACGATGCCATCTTGTCACATCTTCCGGTTAGATTGGATACTCGAGTACGTCAACAGTGAAGGACCACTTACATGAACGACAGACTTCACCGAGCCCCAATACTGACTCGTCGTAGGTCCATCAAAGTCTTTGGGAAAGAAGAGCCGGAATAGGATTTCTGCGGCGTTGTATACGTCGATCCGCTCCTCGTACAGGCGCCGAACAGAATCGCTGGCTTTTTCCTCAACTTGCGCCTCCTGTTGGGCCAGATACTCGTGGACTTGTAAACGCGTCGCACCGCCACAGCTCTTGTACGCTCTTTGCTGGGCAAACGACGTCCGTCCCAGGATGAAGTCCTCGGCCGCCTGCAGCTGCTTGTTGAGCTTCTTCGCCACTTCGTCGGGGTCTGTGTCGGCGTCCTGCGGCCAGTCTGCTGGACGAAGCATCAAAACGTGCAGGAATCCTGGAGGCCTTTCCGCGCCGCTTGGAGAACCTTGTGCGACAGCTTCATCTTGGCCATCGGTCTTCAAAACAGATTCAGGAGCTGACGGTGTCGGCCTGATACACGTATTAGCCAGTTCCGCAACATGACTTGAATCAGGGTTCGCGACACTCACAGGATCCTCAGTCTCAGCGTGAGCTTGCCTTGAGGACGAGAAGCATATTTGAGAATCTTGGGCCAACTGCTCGGGCTCACGACTTGGTCCCGCCAGGTGAACTCGAGGTTGTTGGGCCAAAACGCAGTGAACCGCGATGAGAAAGACTATTGTCAATGTAAGCGAGATCAGATAGTTATATGGTCAAACAACTCACAAACCAAGTCGGACATTCCTGAACAGTAAAGATCCACGTCACCGCGCTGCCGTACGAGACAAGAATCCTTCCATTTGGGCGAACTTCCGACTGTGCCATGGCAGGCTGCGATATCAGCTTCAAGGAGTCTCCGTACAAGTCGGCTTGAGTCATGGTGCCGCAAGTGACGAGTAGCGCTGTTCAATGTCAGCGCCAAGTTCCCATGGCAATGATGCGTAAATGCTCGAGCATACAGTTATCCAGCACCAGACACCACAGCTGAGCAATGTGGAAGCACTCCCCCCGGGGCGCCGCGTGTAGTTGGCATACGGCCTGCTGCATGTCTCTCTGCTCCGGCGTTCGCGAGTAGTGCGATTGTAGCAGCGTGAGCGGAGGAAACGACGACGTGCTTGACGCCGAAAGCAAGCCAGTGTACTCCTGCAGCGCAAAGTACGGAAGGCAGATCCATCGGGCGGCTGGGCCGGGTCCTTCGTTTGTTGCCCTCTTGGCGTCGCCATTCTTGAGGGGAACCTGGAAATGCCGAGGGTCCATGTAGCCAACGTACGAGCCCTTTGGATTCTGTCTCGCTTTGAGCGAATGCCTCTTGACATCGGCTCGGAGCTTTGCAGTGGCGGTCACTTCGGCCTCTGAGAGACGCACTTGGCGTGGGATTTCCGCCTGTGGAATCATCAGCCATTAATCTTGACATCGGACCTTTGATTAGAAAAGGAGGCGTTGGTCATCAAGTCCGCTTACCCAAAATTCGTCAAAATTCATCATATCCTGCTGAATGTGCCTAGGACAGTGTTAGCGCAAGAAAGCTCTCATGTATATGTCGAGGCAGCTCACAGCCATTGAAATAGCGGCCGCTTCCTCCCTTTCGGGTCATGAAGCACCGTGATCGAGGCGCTATGCACACCCCCTAGTTCTGTATCGCCAGTGTATGTTGACGAAAAGGCACTGGTAGCGTCCGACGGCCTGATGGTCGACGCATCGTCGCGCGGTGAAGACTCGGACTCGGCACCGGCGGCCTCAAGCAGGTCGGCCAGATCCGTCTGCTTGAGCGGCTCCGCCTGTGGCAACACAAACTCAAAGGCGTCCAAGACGTCCACATCGTCACCCATCGGACTGGGAGGTCGTAGGTGAGCGAAACCGAGGTCCGACGTATCCTCTACTGTCGCAGGCTCTTTGGGACTCCCAGGCGTGGCAAAGGGGTCTTCAACGTCGTACATCGCCGTCGCCATAAACCTGCTCTCTGGCTCTTCAACCGACATAGCCCGAGCCTGAGGAGGCGGAGATGGCTCAAGGCGGTGCTCTGGAAACACTTGGGGTGTAACCCCGGTATCATTGTAAGATACTGGTGCGCCTTCGCTCCTACAGTATGAGCGGGCTGGCATCCGGGGTGTTGGTGCCATCATCGGTATAGAGTCTGTATAGGCAATCCGTGAGGCTTGACGTCGACGATGAACCGGCTCCGGCTCTGCTCTTCGAGCAGAAGCGACCATTCGCGAAGCATACGGTGGCTCCGGACGTGCCAGCTCGCGATAAACCGCCGGACGGACTCCCTGCCCGTCAAGCGGACGGCCATGGACCTGGACCTGGACCGGCCTTTGCTCACGCTGATATGCATCAACTGGCCCGAAAAGACTTCGTCTCGGAGCATCTGCGCTGTTGGACCGAACCACTGGCGGCGGTCGCTTTCTCTCGCTTACATATTAGCTTCATGATGCTATTGTATGAATGAATGTCTACGATTGGTGCGGGGACAGACCTGCTCTGGAAGGCGTGCAAACCGAACGCGAGGTCTACGTGCGACATCATCTCGCTCGAGATTGTACGCCATTGGAGGTATTTTCAAACTGAATATAGGCCGATGCGATTGAATATCTCTTTAGTCTCATGAGTCTCATGTGGGAGGATGACACCACGAGTCACTGGACAAGTCCTTGGCTTGTTCCTCACTCGGCAGAGGCTCCGGCTGTCGAATGCTTCATACAAAAGCACCTTCGGAAGCGTCGAGGTCTCGAAAGAGAGAAGAATTGCATAGCGTGACCCCGAGGCCGCGGCGTTCAAGCCTGGAGAAGAAGCCTAGCATGTAGCCCTGTCAGCATCAGCATCAGCCCAGCCCCGTCGCTGTGGGAATGGCGCGAAAGGTGCGCGCAACGGCTGTCATCGTGCATATGATAGTGTCCAACCTGCATATGGTCCCCGATAAGCCGTTCGGCGCGATTCAGATCGTCAACTCCCTACGCAGCAAAGTGAGGATCCTGGAACTCGTCAATCACAGAAGTCAACGCTAAGCGCTTATCCATTATCCCTATCAAATGCTGAATGTCTCGCGGGTGTCCTCGCAGAGCCACAGCCAAATCCAAGTAGCCTCTTGGGCAATACAACGGTCCAGGGGTATAAATTGCGCCTTTGCTCCGAGTCTTCATGCAACCAGTTCGAAAATGATCAACTGCACCTCAAGATCCGGTCATCGTTCGCTACCGAGTGTCGGCGCCTCCATGCTCGTCCATCGCCATCGTCCAGTTCCTAAGTTTGATCATTCGCGGCGCTATTGTATGCCCCGAGATTGGGGATCGGTGCTCGAGGAAATCCAGCGACAGTTCCCGATATCAGGAGATCGCGACCGCTTCGAGGGACCTTTTCGAATAGGGCCTTGAGCTCAGCAAGGCTTGGAGTGCAATCGTTCGAATCATGGCTCCGTCTGCATTCAACCAGATCTGCCGATATTTGAGAGGCATGCCGTTGCCAGACGGTAGTAGTGAACAGGTAGAATATGGCCGGATACTCGGTAACCAGCGGTACTACGGCGTCAAAGAATTTGACCAAGGCAAATCTGAGAGGCTTGACGGCATCTGGATGTGGATGACCGTATGCCGCGTCAAATGCATCGTTCAAGTAAAGCATGAATGAGCTGCTCTCTTTGCGAGTCAGAGGTTCTTTGGGCAGGGCTGTCGCTATGAGATCCTTCCAGTGCTTGGCCGTATGCGCGAGCGTCTTGAGAGTATGCAACGCCATGCTCGGGATTTCCAAGTCGATGGCCACAATGTAGAATAGCGAGCAGCAAATGACATTGACGACGTCGCGAGAGCCGGAGCTTTTGAGTTCGCAAGGATCAACACCTATGCCAATTCATTAGTCACCTTATGAGTAATTTCGGGGGAGTCGAGAAGAGACTGACGGTCGGTGTACATGAACTTGAGACTATGGCCGATAATCTTGGCTGCGCCTGGAAAGTAGACCCCAACTGGCGCTCCGTTCTTTGCAGTGTCAGAAGAGGACGGTTCGTTGGCACTCTGAGGGTGGCATGCCGAGCTTACGGAGTGAGGAGGGAGCAGTTTCTCCCGAATCCAGCCTGACTTTGGCGCAACGACGTTGCGATGGCACAAAATCACCTGGTCCTCCGCGTATAGCCAGATATCCGCGCCAAAGGGCGAGTGCCAAAGACTACACAATTCAAAGATTAGGAAAGTTGAGACAGCGAGGTGAAGAGGTCAGGGATATATCGTGAAGTACGCACCTTTCGCCAGCCCGCGCTGCTGCTGCTTCGAGAGCAGCTCTTGATGCGTTACGAGCAATGGGTGCAAGGCGACTATGAGGGGCTAAGACAAAGCCACTATGTGAAGTTAAGTCAAGGCCAAGGGACGGCGTAGGATCCTGCAGTGGTGGTGCATCACTTTGCGATTCTTCGTCCTCGGTGGTCGGGGTTCTGGCTGGCGTAATGGCTGGCGTAGGAAGAGTCTGGTTGATGGCGGCTGCCGCCGTATCTTCCGCGCGAGGCCATGCTTCCTGGTCCAAGTATGTCGCGGTCCCTTCACTGTGAGATGATAAAGTCTGGTTTCTGCGCCACGGGTTTGTCTTGGGGGGAGAGGCCTCTCTGAGGTTTTCTGGGTAGAAGTGCTTCGAAGGCTGAGACTTGAGTGCTTTGTGGTGTTTCGAAAGGGCGTCAGAGTGCTTGCGACCCTTGCCGTCGAGAGACGTCCGCTGCATCGTGAAGTAGCTAGTTGATACGCATGAGTCGATGATGGGAAAAGGATGATCGCTTCAAGTATGATGTTTCAGGGTATAGAAACTTCTGAGAGCACCCTGATGAACAGCGCGTTTTCTTGGCAAAGGAAGGGGCAGGCTTCATTCAGCCATAGCATAAGACGCGCCATTTGCGGGCGGGTGTTCACAGGCGATGGATAATGGGTGACGGGTAATGGATGATTGATGACGGGTCATGGGTTATGGGTGATGGGTGACGGGTGATGGGTGATGGAGGCCGGGGAATTGTTGCCCATTCTTCTCCGGGCCTGTGAAACCTGCGAACATCATCGGGCGGCAGGAAGTCTTCAAGCTCACACTGATGCGGCATGCACAAGACTCCTGCCAGCCGACTTCAGCTGGACTGTGTTGGAGGGCGCACCGCGGGCTCAATTCTGCCGAGATTGATGGGTGGTGCCTGCCCTTGACTTGATTGTCAGTAGGTGATCAAGTCACACTGTGTAAAGAGCTGGGTGGATGGGGCTTACTCACAGGTAGGTAGATTTGCTGATGCCCTTGTCCGAGGGTAATTGTTTCTAAAGAAATCTCGCCATGCATTGCCGTCATCTTGTACACTGTTTCGTGGTGTTGGTGCTTGTTGGCAGGTAGACATCAAATCTTGCCAGGCGGTGTTGCATCTAAGTTAGGTAAGGAAGGTAGTCATTTGGTTGACGATGCAGCAGGCATAGCAGGTGCGAAGCAGAAGAATGTACAGTGCGAGCATGGCCCAGGCACTCACACAGGCCAACACGGTGCTCCTAATCGATTCTTATCACGAACGGACAGTTGCAGGAGGGGGTGCGCGCAGACTTGGACTTAAAGAGGTAGGTACGTCTCGACATGAGGTCTAGAAGATGAAATGTGCATACCATCGATCAATGTCCAATCTCAAGATATTTGCTTAATTACCTACTTCAAAAAGAGTCAATTTCTCTAAATATATCGCTCGTCGTCGCGATAGGATCAAGCTGGGGTTCAGTATAAAGCAAGCTACCTAGGCAGCTAAGTATTGACTTAAGCTGACAAACCCATTCACCCAAATACTTCTTCAGCTTCGATCCTTCAACAAACGAGGCGACTTCGGCGCCTCTCGCGCTAGCGGAACCCAGATCGCCAGCCAGTCAATGCCTGAAGTGGCTCTTGGAAGCAACATCGAAGATCTCCATGGCACCGGTGCCAGCTGTCACTGGCTGCCAGGGCTGCTTACTACACTACCTTAGGTAGTACTGTACTGTAAAGTCCTATTAGCTGCTGCCCCGCGTTGTGTCAGGCACTCGGCGCCGAGGTCGTCACCAGCCATGCAGCCACCAAGTATCTTAATCACCAATCCAACATAGACGAGGTACCTGGTCGGCGATGTTCTGCCTCACCTCAATCATGGCGTCCCCTTCCGTCGCCCTGCAAGGCTTCCAGGTTCCAGACTTCCAGGCTCCGTCCCCTCCAATCAGCGAGCAACGTCGACTCGTACCAAGTACAGCGACGGGAGTGCCCACTTCTCTCTTCTCTTCAACCACCTCTGTCCCTCCATCAGGCCTACATCTCCTCGCGTGAGCGATACGTCGTCACCATGCGAAACACGCCAATCGTCATAAGCTCCAAGGAGCAGTTCGACGGCATCCTTGGGTCGTCCAAGATTGTCGTCGCCGACTGTGAGCAGTTCCCCTCCATGCCCCTCTACCAAGTTTCCGCCAGACAATCCGTCCCTTGCGCGCGCGCGCCTGCAAATACGACGCACCTATTCGTACAGTACATGTCGCGAGAATCCCGAGCTGCAATTTAACTCGTTGAATCCTCCAGTCTTTGCCGACTGGTGCGGCCCCTGCACGCAAATCGCCCCGATCTACGAGTCGCTTGCCAAGTCGCTCTCCCGCCCAAACGCCATCACCTTTGTCAAGATCAACAGCGACACCAACAAGGACCTTGCGCAACAGTACAGCATCTCCGCCCTACCCACGTTCCTCCTCTTCCGCGATGCCAAGGTCACACAAAAGGTTCAAGGAGCCGATCCCAATCAGCTCAGCAACGTCGTTAAGAGGCTCGTGGCTGAAGCAGAGTCTATTGGTGAAGGATCAGTGAGCGGCGCCGGCGGTTTCTGGAGGGGCGCCGAGATACCCAAGGGCTACAGCGATATTACAGACCAGGTCGAGATACGCAACTGCGAGCTGTTAAATGCCGACGAAGATGCTGGCCCTGTCAAGGTCTTGTTTGAATCAACGAAACCCAGCGCACTCGTAAAGGAAACTAGCTCGGCCAAGGACTGGGTGCAGAGCGGCGCCGATGATCAGCTTCTTCTCTATGTTCCATTTCAGTCCTCTGTCAAGCTGCACACGCTTCAGGTGAGTATATCTGGACCCGACACGGTGGCAAGGTACACTGACTTTCTGACAGCTCACCTCCCTACCGCCTTCTGGAGAATCCGACATCTCCCGGCCCGAAGTGATACAACTGTATATCAACCGGTCGCAGAATATGGACTTTGGCGAGGCAGATGATACTATGCCAACGCAGACAATAACACTCACCGCGACAGATTGGAACGCAGACGGTACAGCCAACATCGGCCTACGCTTCGTCAAATTCCAGAAAACGACGAGTTTAATCGTGTACGTACAAAAGGGCGCCGACGGCGCCCAGGCGGTACGTCTGGATAGGCTTAAGCTTCTTGGCGAGGCAGGCACCAAGCGGGACATGGGCAAGCTGCAAAAGGTTAGTGAGGACGAGTGAGGACATCCTCGGAGGGCACACTGTCTACTCTTCGCCGTGATGATAGATGATCACCGAAGCCAGTGCAGGACGTGTAGGGGATTTATGAAGACGCATGACCCAGTCCAAGACCTGCTCAGACATGCTTCGGTCCTCGTAGCCAAGGCCGTCACTGATAGACACATGGGGCCGGGGCAAGGAAGCAGTGATAGATAGGTAGAAGCATCACACGACTTGACGTCCAGCCTGTCACGTTCTCACTATGACCCGTTGCGTACTCGTGGGAAGAAGGATAAAGTGTACGGGATGCAAGATACTCTCGGTGCATGCTACAATACGACGGGTGTGTTATGGGAGGGAATGTCCAGTCTCTTCGACGCGGCTCCTGCGCAACAGCACAGGTGCCAAGTGAGCGATGAGACCGGTTTGCAATTATATTTCTTCTGGGGCATAACTGACGCTCCGAAAGGCATCCATTGCAGAAAGGATTAGAGCAACACGGGAAATGTTTTCATGTTATGCCAGCCGCACGAAGAAGAAAGGAAGAAAAGAGAAAGCAAAAGCTTTTGCACCGGTCTGCGAAAATTTATAGTGGTCCACAGGACGCGCTGGATAGGAGATGCTGAGTCATGTGCTGTACGGCGGCATGAGCAGGATCCTTGGCTACCCTGTACTATGCATCAATTTGAAAAGCGGCGATTTGAATCAGGCTCTCGATATCTAAACTTTATGCGCCCTGGGTTCGTCTTGGACCCTTATGTGATAAACCGGTTTTCCCTATTTCAGTATTCATGCCATGCCTGGTATGTTCGATGTACTCTCATGGTACGCAGGTAAATGGCGGTATGGTGGTGTCGATTTGCGCAGTATCCCGCGGGCCCAATCGATTGCAGACTGATCAGCATTATCCACTCCTTCTCTAACTTATCTAATCGCTTGGGTGGCTGCTACTAGGCTGCGTGGTCCGAGGTCGCATGTGGGCCGACAAGCGCCATCTTCGGCCACGTGATTGGCCTGGAGTAAGGCTCGCCCCCGGGAGCGACACGCGCAAAGGACCCCTCGACCAATCAGCGCCAGATGTCACCTGTAGGTGCAAGGCGGCGGCCTCGACTCCCTTCGAGCACTTGGATATTGGAGTTCTCCTGCAGCACGGCAGCAGTCCATTACCCCCGACCGACTATGACCCAACATCGATGGACACGGCTGTGACAGACACGATGCTCAAGCTGCGTCAAAGCAGTATTCAGCCACCGCCCGACCCCCCCAAGTAGGCCAGCATCGCCCACTTGGCCGTGGTCGAGCAATTCACCTCTTTCCAATGCTGTCCGAATTCAGAACGCTGGCACCCCGACTGCCGGGCAGCGCGCCCACTGCAGTAGAGAGGCCTAGCTGCAAAGAGCACACTGAGGAGGAATGGCAGACCAAGCGAGCTCTGATCGAGAAGCTCTACATCCGGGACAATCGCAAGTTGACCGAGACCATGGCCATCCTCGAGTCCAAGCACGGCTTCGCTGCAACGTGAGCAAACACCTCTTGGCCGATCATCACTTGATACGTTGCCAGTGTTGACAGTATAACTCACCAAGGGAGCAAATGTACAAGAAGCGGCTCAAGAAGTGGAACATTCGCAAGCGCAGCTACCGACGGTCGTGTGACAGCTCCACGGCCTCAACGCCAGGCACCTCGGAAGCCACAGACGTCGAAGTGGAAGAGCTCTCGCGCAGGCGATGTTCGGTAGTCGATGCGGCCCCGATGGCTATTGCCCGAACGTGCAGGATCGAGCCCTATGCCCAGCTCGAGCTGGTCCTCGATAGCGTCTCGGTATGGAGCCTCAACAAACTCGAGAGCGACGGCGTTCAGGCGGATCCGATGTCGAGGTACTTGGCGAACCCGAACTGTCCACCGATTCAAGACAGCCGAACCATGTATAGGACCTTTGAGCTCGTTTTCGACCTATGGTTCTATGGCAAGGGACAGCTCGCTGGCATAGCTGCGCGAAGGGCTTTTTACGCGCTCGAGTTTGTCCTCACCGAGGACCACCCGGATCTCGTGTGGCATATTCTGGATGCGATCTATGACATGGTCGACCGAGGACACATCCAGTTGCTCGGCCTGTTTCTTTCACACACCATCGTCTTGGCGCAGAGACTCTTGGCGGGAAATCATCCGCTGCTCAAGATCCTGCAGCAATTGATGAAGTGCGACTGCCAATCGGAGGAAGGTCGGCGCCAGATTTGTCATTTGCTTCGTCAGGCCTGGTTGAGCAACGTGGAGATCCTCGGTCAGCACATAGGGTCGATGGCGCCTCAACATCTCTGGCTTTACGAGCAGCTCATCTGGGACGGTCGGACAAGATTACGTCGAGGCAGCGAGCTGGCGCAGAGACGTGATGCCATCACCGAGGCTCTGCAGAACCTTTCCCTGCATCGTGAAGCGGCTTCTGGTGATGTCGAGTACGAGCGGCTGCGGATCGATGCGCTCAAACTCGAGTACACGCAGATGGACCTCGGAGACAAGTCAGCCGCGGAAGAGTTGGTGATGGAACTGCTGAGCCGCACGGCGTCGGACGAGGGCGCCAGGTCCAACGCGCGGTTCCACGCGTACGCGCGCAAGATGCTCGCCAGGCTGCAGCAGGACAAGCGCGACTGGGCTCAGGCTGAGGAGAATCTGCGATGGGCCGTCAGCAAACGCGAGGCCGCACATGGCGCCGACTCGAATCTGCGCGTCATACGAGACATGTGGGTGCTCTCGGCGCATTACCAGAAAGCCGGCAGACACGACGCGGCGTATCAGATCACGCAGGATGCCCTCGCGCGTGCGGAGCGTTATCTGCAGGCCGACTTGTTCGAATAGATGAGGGCACGGAGCATCATGGAGTATGTGCGCGGCCAGGCAAGATATCAAAAGGGGGTCAAAAAGGGGGGGGGGGGGCGCCCAAAGGCGGGAGGCGGATCGAGCAGGAATATATCACGCCAGGTAATGTTGAGGGGAGCAGACTCATTGCGTGACGGATCTGCAGAGAGAGGGGGATGATGGGAGTTGATGAAAAAGCAGTCAGGCCGTCACCTCGTGCGTGGCATGTTGCACGAAGCCATGCATCGCACAGGGCTGGCTGGGCCGCACGGCACGGAACGTGGCTGAGGAGGATTCGGTCTATTTTTTTTTTGCCTGACTCCAAAAACTTCAAAGACTCGAGCGTGCGAAAAGTCTTGTACGAATTGATACGACTTGTTAATTTCTGCGCATATATGTCTTTTGTGTAATGGGATAGCCTCTGAGGTTGATTGATATACCTTTTGCACGTCGACCTGCGAATTCATTGTTGTAAGTGTACACTTTCCACGAGTCCTTTGTACACACTTTCAAGTGTGAACAAGGTGCAAAGTTCATGTATCTTCACTCACCCCTACCTATCCTGGCTTACATAATACGAATCTGGTTTCCTTCATGCGTGACCCGCGCCGCTGTGTAGGCCGACCAAGGCCACCACCAGCCGCACTGAAGGGAGGGGGGCACGATGACGTCGCCCAGTTCGGCTTCTGAGCTTGCGACGTGCCAACTTTCCATGACTGTCACTGCGCCTGTTTGCCGACGGACGCCTTCTGGACTACGCTGCGGCATCGCTTCTCTCCTAAAACAGCATCATTTAATAAACCCGCAATTCAATCCCAGTAGAATATTGGAATTACATATCCTAATTCTATCTTATCGTTCGCTATATCCGCATACGGTAGGCCATAAAGAGCTGCTCTCACAAGTATGGCGTCAGACGTCCCGCCCGATTACTGTGAGTTATTCAAACATCTTCTCCTAATTCTCAGTCATAGGCAAACCGGCTGATGGCTGTTTTACAGACAGGATCCTTGAGGTCAAGGAGACGGCGACGGACCAACAGATTCGCGACGCATACAAGCGGTAAGCCCTCCCCGTTTTCGACGACACTGCCTAGATCCATCCTACGAGTTATCCCCTGAACATATCACTGTCCTCCATGACGGTTCACAAGTCTCTGACCTACGGCCCACTTCCTCCAGAGCCGCGCTCAAGACGCACCCGGACCGAGTGGCCACCGACTCCCCCGAGCGCGCCGCCCGTACGCGCAAATTCCAGCTCGTCAACGACGCATACTACACGCTATCAGACGCCCGACGCCGGCGCGACTACGACGCCCAGCGAAAGCGCTTCGGCGGCGCCGGCGCCTCGTATGCGGATCCGTTTGCCGACGCCGACACGGATGCCTCGCAAAACGACTCGTCTTCCACATCCTCTTCCAACACCGGCGGCGCGTACTCGTGGGCATGGAACTTCTTCACCAAGCAGGCCGGCGGCAGCGGCAGCGGTGGGACTGCGGGGGCGGACAGGCAGCAGACGGAGAACGCGCAGTTCGGCGACGTCTTCGAGGAGATGATGCGCGAGGAGGGCCTAGCCGAGGACGGCACGAGCCAGCCCACGGGCAAATTCTGGGGCCTGATCGGCGGCGCGAGCGGCGGCGCGCTGGGCTTCATCGTCGCAAACGTGCCGGGCATGGTGGCCGGCGCCGTGGCGGGGAACCGGCTCGGGGCGATAAGGGACGCCAAGGGGAAGAGCGTGTTTGCTGTTTTCCAGGTAAGCACTCCGCGGCCCTCTCGTCGGAAGCAGAGGTGCTCTTGGGAGAGGGATCCCTAGGCTTGAGTCGCGCTTCTCTGCTGCAAGAGATACTGGCTAACTAAAAGTAACAAACACAGGAACTTCCACAAGACGCTAGAGCCAGACTGCTCAGCCAGCTGGCTGCCAAGGTCTTCAGCCACGCTGTAGGCGTATGAGACTATAAGACAGCGACGGGAGGAACGGCGTAGGCGGCTACTTTGACAATGTGTTGGATCATTCGAGGCGTTTGGTAAGGCACTCTTGCGACGGTTTGGCAGATACCTAGATAGCTTCACGGCGTGAATATAAGATTTCATGCGTCTTGTCCCGGTCTCGCTCTGAGGTGCGCAACTCCAAGGAATTGAAATGGACTGCACAATCATCGTCAAATCACCTCAAGCAGTGAAGAATTTGGCGACGCTATACTAGCAGCGTGAAGAGTGTAAGAACAATTTATTGTGGGTCAAGCCTAGATTTTTCTGGCAAGTAGCCTGGCTGGCCATCTTCGCGCGACACCAAGTGCTCCAGATAAATCGGCATCACGAATTCCATGGACATTGCGCAAGGGCCCCAAGGCTCCTTACGTAGTACCAGAATGCAATGGCGCACTCGTGTGTCTGGTATACTCCAGGCATCCTGCCCGCCTTGATCGCGTTCGGTGTCAACAATGTGGTCCAGGCAGTCGTGAGACATCGCGAAGAGAGCCACGTACATTTTATATGACCCGATCGTACTTTTGTGCCCTTCCAATGTCCGTACAGACGGACAGACTCCCTTCTACCCATAAACCTGGGTCTCTCGCCTGCCGCAAATGTGTCGTCATGTAGTAATGCAATGAAAACCGAAATCCACAAGGCCCAGTCGCCGCCTAGCGCCGTGGAGGCGGGTTGAAACCAGGCGGAGCGCCGGGGCCTGCGCCTGGGGGACCGCCAGGAGGGCCACCGCCAGGAGGAAAGTTGGGGGGCGTGAAGTTGGCTGGGAACCCGGGAGGTGGCCAAGCCCCGGGAAAGCCAGGTGGAGGGCCTATATGGCGGTCAGCTTCATATTCAAGTATCTCGGGCCGGGTCTGCTCACCGCCTCGTCCAAATGGAGGAGCAGCTCCTCCTGGAAAACCAGGGAAACCTGGAGGTGGTGCACCACCGCCAACACCGGCAGCAGGGCCCTGCATTGTGTCAGCCTTGGGATCTTGCCGAGGTGATTCAGGATCACGGAGTCTAACAGCCAAAGAAGGAGGCGGAGCTCCTCTACCAGCAGGCTTGGCCACGCCCGGACCAGCACTGAGGGCCGAGCCAATTCCTCCAGAAGCACTCTTGCCGAGTCTGGCACTGGGGTCGGCGGGTGGGGGTGACTCGGCAGAGACCGAGATGATCTGGGCGCCGCGGATGATGACCAGGCCAAGTGTTCGCTTCTCTTCCGTCTCGATGGTCTGAGTAGTGCCGGGGGCGCCTGGGGCGCCGGCCTTGTTCTGCTTGCGCTTGACGCGTCGGAACTCCTCGGTATCGGCGAGAACGAGGTTCATGTGCTGTCAAAGTCAGCCATTTGACGTGGAGCGAGGATTTGGCATGGAAACACACCTTGTCGAAGGCAAGCATCTGGCCTGTCATCTGGCGGCCGTCATTGAGCATGACGCGCATCCGCCAATTGATCTATCCGCGATACGTTAGCATCCGTACCTAAAAAGCCTTCGAGCTCTCCAAGTGCGTTTATTGGACGCAGACCGGGGTATACGTACGAAGCCCATCTAGACAAACATCAGTTAGCAGTTGTTCTCATCGTCGAGATGGATTGTAGAATAGAAATGAGGGGTGCCATACCATCTTCCCTTGTTTGTTCGACATCTTGGCGGTTTCGACGTCGGAAATCTCGCCGATGCGGGTATTGTGATGAATGCAAGGTGAAGGGTGAATGCGCAGAGCTGTTGCGCGACCGCGGCGATCTTGGGAAGCTCTGCGCGTTGCGAAGGTGGTGGTGAGTGGAGGTCCAAATTCTGCGGAGCCTTACGCAGAAGGCTGAGAGGGAGGTACAAGAGCAAAGTATCTTTTCACTGGCCAGCTGCCAGCCAGCTAAGCCGACGCTGACGCTAGTCCGTAAAAGGCCACCGCCTTTGCGCCCCGCTTTTATGGACGTTTGGACTGAGGGCAGGTTAACCCTCGAATTTTTTGCTGTAGTGCACAAATTCCCTGTCTCGACAAGCGCATCATCACGACAACCCCGACGCATCAGTCCATCGTCGACAAACACCGCAGCAATGGCTTCCGAGAAGGCAAACAACCCCATGCGGGAGCTCAAGATTCAGAAGCTTGTTCTGAACATCTCGGTCGGTGAATCTGGTGACAGACTCACCCGTGCTGCCAAGGTGCTTGAGCAGCTGTCCGGTCAAACCCCCGTGTACAGTACGTTGCGGCCATTGATGCACCGGCAAGACGGAGTTGTCTAATGCAAAAACTCAGGCAAGGCTCGCTACACCGTCCGTACCTTCGGTATCCGTCGTAACGAAAAGATTGCCGTCCACGTCACCGTCCGTGGCCCCAAGGTAGATTTGCCCCTAGGCCAGGAAATCTCGAGGTATCAAACTAATGCACTACAAGGCCGAGGAGATTCTTGAGCGTGGCCTCAAGGTCAAGGAGTACGAGCTGCGCAAGCGCAACTTCTCCGAGACTGGCAACTTCGGTTTCGGTATCAGCGAGCACATCGATCTTGGCATCAAGTACGACCCCTCGATCGGTATCTACGGCATGGACTTCTACTGCTGCATGACCCGTCCCGGTGAGCGCGTCACCCGCCGTCGCCGCTGCAAGAGCACCATTGGTGCCACCCACCGCATCAAGCGCGACGAGACCGTCAAGTGGTTCAAGCAGCGCTTCGATGGCATTGTCCGATAAACGGTTTCTAGTCGGAGTTGTCTTTTCGGTTGGTCAACGGCGAAATGTGTTTTCGGGTCACAATGGGATTACGCGGTCATGTATATTCCGGTTCACTACTTGAGCTCAAACGGGTTTTCCGTCGAGCACGGCCTCAGAGACCGACCGGCACCTCCGCCGGCTTCCGTATACTCGCGCGAGAACAATGTGAAATCCACCGTCGGCGCGGCCGATTCCCGCCCCCGACTTCTAAACTTGGACTCTGGCTCGAGCGACAGTGATTTGTAGGCACGGGGCACGCAGACAATGGACGAATCGCTACGGTCGCTTAGCGCACGGCTGGCCCGAAAAGGCAACACGCTGCGCTATGTGGGGTCCCAAGGCTAAGCCAACGACACTGCCTCGTCATTGTCAGCTCGAGATGTTAGGCAACGACGCTGAGGCCCTGCGCAAATCAGACGCTTGTGTCTCATGTAGACTGTCAATGGGGACATTGTCTGCTGACGGTCTCCTTGATTATCTGTAATGTGTATTTGGGATGACGCTAGGTCCGGTCGTATATAATCATTGTTCGGACGGACGCTTTCCAACCTCAATCTCCTCAGGAATTTAGTGAAGCATCTATACCCAGCGTTGATTAATTTGCATTGCGAGCGACGATACTCATCACCATCAGAAGCTTCATTTCCTCATTCTCTCAATCATCACACCACTCCGGGCTCATTGCGTCAAAGGAACAACTTAAAAAGCCACTCCATACTAGGAGTGAGTGAATATTTGGAGCCGCAATCCTTTGACCCCGAAAAGCCACCATACCGGCTCTACCGGACCCGACGCAATCATGGGCTCAGCTGAATCAAAGCAAGTCGCCAGCCGCCTACACGCCGCGGATCTGTTGAATGTCAATTTCCCTACAAAGTTCAAGATGTACTACAAAGGCATGCGGGCGTTGACCATGGTTCTGGGAGACGACAAGACCAACCCGAGCAGCATGGTCTCCATGCCCGGCGGCTGGTACGGCGACCTGATCCTGTATGACGGACCTACTACGGAGGCATCTCCGGTAGCTGTAGCCCGGAGCAGCCGGAAAATGGGCTTCTACGACCAAATCGAACTCGCAGCCTCGGATCCCGGACAGTCCACGACTCGTGAAGAGCTGCGTTGCCGAACCAATGGATGGTCCATGGCATACACATTCACCATGGCCTTGGAGACGCACGAACTGCCGGAGAGGTTCATCTGGCGCAGCAGCCGCAGCAACGAAGTCAGAGAGCTAGGCGAGTACTCGCGCGGCTGGAAGCTGGTGCGACTCGGAGAGCAGGAGGAAGTCGTTGCCGTCAGCGCCGAGGCCAAGCTGAGCACTTGCTTGAGCAAAGCCGGCGCATTTCAATTCGTGGGCACGGGTGCGACCGGCGAGATGGGCAAGGCGTGGGAGACCATGGCCGTTGTGACTTTCCTGAGGATCGTTCAGAAGGAGATGCAGGCTGCTATTACCGCGGCGGGCGCCTGAGACACGATGAAGATTGTTAGGCGTTGTGATTCTGTACACTATTGCATTTTGGTGGCATCGACAGGAGCGTTGCCATGTGTTTGACGGGCTTGTAACATCGCATAGCATGGATACCCTACGACCTTCAATTAGGACTTGAATTAGCATCGAGAATACTTTCCGCAGGGCTGTTGAGTGCCGAATTGATTGTGGAAAAGGTGACGCCTCGGCTTCGCGGAAATCGCCAATGCGGCGAGGCATCATGAGCTCGAAAAGTCGCGATGAACGAGCTCATCAAAGCTGTCGACCGAGCAGATGCAATAAAACATGTCGGCTCTCCAAGTCAGTGAGATAGAAGTAGGCGCATATTTTGATTCGTGTGCATGCATCGTGAGCTTTACGGCGCAAGTAAAGAAATCAAACTGTTGAGGTGATCGGCTGGCATGGAATGAAGGTACAAAGTACACGTTCCCGTGACATGAAAGAGGAGAAGATCGGGCGGGGGTCCTGCATTGGATTCCTCAGGCTACAACTCAAGCTGGTCTACGGGAGTGTCAGGGAAAATTGTTAGGGGAACGACGGCCTCGGAATTTGCAGGCAAAACCGCGCAACGACCGGTGATTGGCCACTCGGGCCAGCTCAGCTCCACCTCCTCCCTCACAGACTCTGCTCTCGTCACTACCCTCCCGAAAATCTCCATTTGCTCTCCTCAAAGGCAGCACCGCAAGCCACAATCTCCCCTCTCCCCCAATTGCACGCTGCTGCAATTGCCTCCTCCTTTCCATCCGGACCTCCACACACCTCTCGACCATGTTTCGGAACGCTCTCCGACAGTCTACGCGCGCCGTGGGCGCCGTCTCTGCCGCTGGCAGGATCGCCGCGGTGAGTCCACCCAGGAGCCCCGGACCGGCCATCAATGCCCCCCGAACCCGCCCGTCGCCATCGAAAAAATGTTCCGAGAGCTCAATTGGGTCGTCGGCTTGCGAAATACAGTCTTTTTGGGCGGTCTCAAGCCGCGATCGCGTCGCGTTGGGCGGGCTCGGACCTGTCGACGGGTGAGATTTGTCGGGGCTTCGGCTAACTGTCCCTTGCTAGGTCCGAAATGCCGCACCTGCCGCCATCGCCGTCCAGGCTCGATCCTACGCCGCCGATGCCAAGGCCACGCCGACTGAGGTCTCTTCTATTCTCGAGCAGCGAATTCGCGGTGTCCAGGAGGAGTCCGGTCTTGCCGAGACTGGCCGCGTTCTCTCGGTCGGGTACGTGGACAAGCAGAAACCAGCTCGCACGCACGACATGGTGGCAAACGAGCTTGCGGGTTCCATGCGCAGCAGCCAGCAGAACCCAATGGATTGGTCAAAGGAAAGGCTAACGCTGGATATTTAGTGACGGTATCGCCCGTGTTCACGGCTTGACCAATGTCCAGGCTGAGGAGCTTGTTGAGTACGTACTTCCGGCTTACACGCCGTCTCTAGCTGTGTTCTAACCACTCCGGCGTAGGTTCGCCTCTGGCGTCAAGGGCATGTGCATGAACCTGGAGGCTGGCCAGGTCGGTGTTGTGCTGTTCGGTTCCGATCGTCTTGTCAAGGAGGGCGAGACCGTCAAGCGAACCGGTGAAATTGTGAGTGGATGCCCTTACCACATTTTACTAGCTTGACAGCACTGATACGGAAACAAGGTCGACGTTCCTGTCGGCCCTGAGATGCTTGGCCGTGTCATCGACGCTCTGGGTAACCCCATTGACGGCAAGGGCCCTATCAAGACCAAGGAGAAGCGCCGTGCTATGCTTAAGGCCCCGGGCATTCTGCCTCGCAAGTCCGTCAACCAGCCCGTGCAGACTGGTTTCAAGTCTGTCGATGCCATGGTGCCCATCGGCCGTGGCCAGCGTGAGCTGATTATCGGTGACCGTCAAACCGGCAAGACCGCCGTCGTTCTCGACACCATCCTGAACCAGAAGCGATGGAACAAGACCAACGACGAGGAGAAGAAGCTGTACTGCGTCTACGTTGCCGTCGGCCAGAAGCGATCCACCGTTGCCCAGCTCGTCAAGACTCTTGAGGAGAACGACGCCATGCAGTACAGTATTGTTGTTGCTGCCACCGCTTCCGAGGCCGCGCCCCTTCAGTACCTTGCTCCCTTCACTGGTGTGTATTTCCCATGCTCCGCCCCTCTTATTCGCTTCGCATTGCCTTTGCGTCGCTTGACACGCGCGTTTCTTGTGTGTTTCGAAGCACAGTTTTGTCATGAATGCTAATATCTTCACTAGGTGCCTCCGTTGCCGAGTGGTTCATGACGAACGGAAAGCACTCTCTGGTTATCTACGACGATCTCTCCAAGCAGGCCGTGGCCTACCGTCAAATGTCGCTGCTGCTGCGTCGTCCTCCCGGTCGTGAGGCTTACCCCGGTGACGTCTTCTACCTGCACTCTCGTCTTCTCGAGCGTGCCGCCAAGCTCAACAAGGACCACGGCGGCGGCTCCATGACTGCCCTGCCCATCATTGAGACTCAGGGTGGTGACGTCTCCGCCTACATTCCCACCAATGTCATTTCCATTACCGACGTGGCCAGATCTTCCTCGAGTCCGAGCTCTTCTACAAGGGTATCCGTCCTGCCATCAACGTCGGTCTGTCCGTCTCTCGTGTCGGCTCCGCCGCTCAGCTCAAGGCCATGAAGCAAGTCGCCGGTTCGCTCAAGCTCTTCTTGGCTCAGTACCGTGAGGTCGCTGCTTTCGCCCAGTTCGGTTCCGATCTGGATGCCGCCACCAAGCAGACCCTGGCCCGTGGTGAGCGTGTAAGTTCAAGCTCCCCTTATCCGTGGATAGGAGATGATGCTAACTATCACAGTTGACCGAGCTCCTGAAGCAGAAGCAGTACTCCCCCATGGCTGTCAACGAGATGGTTCCCCTTATCTTCGCCGGTGTCAACGGTTACCTTGACTCGGTCCCCGTCAACAAGGTTCTGCAGTGGGAGTCTGATTACCTTGCCCACCTCAAGTCCAACGAGTCTGAGCTCCTGGCCACCATTGACAAGGAGGGTGCCCTCAGCAAGGCGACCGAGGCCAAGCTGAAGGAGGTCACTCAGTCTTTCATCAAGAGCTTCCTCAGCTAGATGTGCAGTCGCTTGACTTACAGAAATAATGGACAAAGGGGGAAAGGAGATATCGCTACCTATACCGAAATACTGTAGCCGTCTACCTCACTCATGGCGAGAGGGAAAGCCGAGATGTGTTTTGGGTGGGAGATCTTGTGGGCGCGATGGTTGACGCTGGGGAGTTCGCCAATCGTACCATGTGTAAAAATAGAGCTCATTACTCAATCGACGCTCGCGTTTTTCGTTTGTTGTTACTCTAGCAATGTTGCTGGTGTTGATTGGATGCTCCAACTGTCTGATTTAGTATGTTGTAAAACTCAACTTTGTCGAATTTACATGGAAAGGTCGAAAATACGCAAGTCAGCCTTCACAAATAAGCTTGTATAGCGTGGGATGTGGATTCAGGCCAGAAAATTGGTTGCAGCAGCTACCTAATTACGGTCGGTCACCCAAGTTATCTGGCCGTGACATCATGTATATGTAAGATGGAGACTACCGCTCTCAGGCCCGCATCTTGACGACCAACTTTCCACGCTGTCTCCCCTCGCGAGTGATTTTGGAAGTTTCGGTAGTTACAGCTGAAGAGTACAAGCCTCCTGAAATTGCTGCGGCGCTGTTACATTGCTCACAATCTGTGTCCGTGGGCGAGATCTCCTTGAACATCAAGCAGCCAGGGAGACACCGGAAAGCCTCAGGCAACGACGGAGTTCAGACTTTCCAAAACTATTCTCAGGTGACGGATTTCTTCTGAGACAGTACGGAAATGTCTGTCAAAGATCAAGGGCCCGAAATGTCTGCGGCCACCAAGAGCGTGCTGAGCAAGGTGCGGAAGATGATTCCGCCCATGCTGGACAAGTTTCACAAAGGTCAGCCACAAGCGATATGGCCTGCACGCGAGCTGTACATGAAGTAAGAGAACATCAGCTAATCCGACAACAGGACAACTTGGACGCATAGCCGTCATCGGAGGCAGCGTGGACTACACAGGGGCGCCGTACTTTTCGGCAATGGCCAGTGCCCGGCTGGGCTGTGACATGGTGCGTCGACCCGGTGGCCTTTCTCCTGGCGAGGAGAGTCTTTTGGACCGGACTTGAGGACTGATCTTCTCCCACTCTTCTGCGCAGTCTCATGTCATTTGTACGCCGGGGGCAGGAGATGTCATCAAGACGTACTCGCCCAATCTCATGGTCCACCCGTTGATGCGGCAGTCTCCCCACCCGGACTCGGAGGACCGGGACCAGGACGCGGACCCGGACAAGGTGTCTGCACGCATCGTCGACATGCTCCCGCGGCTGCACGTCCTCGTTGTCGGGCCCGGGCTGGGGCGAGATCCGCTGATGCAGGAGACGGTGGCGCGGGTGCTCCGTGCCGCGCGAGAGCAAGGCGTGCCCGTCGTCGTCGACGCCGACGCGCTGCTCATCATCCAGCGGGACCCAGAGCTGGTCCGGGGCTACGCGGGCGCGGTGCTGACGCCCAACGTGGTCGAGTTCGGCCGGCTCTGGGACTCGTTGGGGCTCGAGGACCCGGGCTCCGGCGCGAGCCAGACGGGCAAAGTCGAGGCCATGGCGCGCGCGCTCGGCGGCGTCACCGTCATACAAAAGGGCGTCGCCGACTACATCTCCAACGGGCGGCACACGCTGACGGGCGACGTCCGGGGCGGCAAGAAGCGCAGCGCGGGCCAGGGCGATACCCTGACGGGCTCCGTCGCCACCTTTCTCGGCTGGCGCAAGGCCTACCACGACGGGCTCTGGGACGTGGGCGAGGGGAGCCGCATGTCCGAGGAGGAGACTATGGGGCTCGCCGCGTTTGGCGGGAGCTCAATCACGAGGGTAAGCAAGCTCTCAGAAACCGCCCTATCCCCTTCAAGCGTTGGGGGGAAAGAAACTGCGGGTTTACTGACTGCCTTTGAAAACAACGTTAGGAATGCTCGAGACTGGCCTTCCTCAAGAGAGGGCGGAGTCTCCAGGCGAGCGACTTGACGGAAGAGGTGCACAGCGCCTTCATGGGCCTCTTTGGCGAGGTCGACGACGACTCTGGCGCCTCTAGGCTCTAATGGGAGACGTGTCGTGTCCCGATCTGCTCGTACGGCTGTCGGCGTACCTACCCGAAAGACCAAGAGGTAGGTCAGCGTGGACCGGCCGGCAAAAGGCGGGTGGCAGAGGTAGCAGGGCAGGCATACTAGGTAGTACATGACGCGGACGGGATATAATGAGCACGAAAAGGTACTCGAGACCATTGAGATGAATGTCGTAAACGAGTTAGATCAAGGCAGTCAAAGTAGTCGAGATGATGAATATAGATGACGCAGCTGTCCAGCCAGTCAAAGCCGTCGTGATGACTTGGAGCGGTCGAGACAGATGTGAAGTAGCACAGAGCCATGGTCTCGCTTTCTTGCCGTGCCCACGGGATGAGGTCCGCCCGAGATGAACATTATCGGATATGATGAAGTCAGGGTAAAACAAGTCGCAGAGGAAGCGCATACGATCCATGCATCGGGACGTTTCAGTGTACAAGCTTCTCTGGAAACGTTGATAGGAACTCAATCAAGCACATGGCACAAGAGAACAGTTGGGATATCAGCTACCGCGCACTACCCCAAGTTGCAAATATACCTGGGACTTCAGAAATAAAATGTGCTAGGTCGTGATATCCCGGCCTGACGCATGTCAACCACAATGTATCGGTCTAAGCGAATGCAAGTTCAGATGACTTGAGTAATCTCTCGAAGAAAGTATCGGTCGTGTCGTGACATCGTAAGGTACGTAAATGACCATTCAAGCAAATAGCGCTTCCTCCGATATCATAGCTCATAAGACGTCGACGACCATAACAACAAATAAGATCAGATATCCAACCTAAAAGACGTCTTTTGCCACAGCCCCCCCTTCAGCGGCGATAGTAGTCCCGGGAGCGACTGCGGTTGGAGATGTGAATGTGCTCCCGTTCGTCTTCAGTGATGAGCCTCCTCTGTGGCTGCGGAGGAGGAACGAAGCGACGCGGGCCCTCGACGTAGCGGTACGTGTCATACCGCGGCTCGACGGGGACGGGGACGGGGACCGGGATGAAGCGGTCGCGCTCAATGTAGACCTCCTTTTCGCGCTCCGAGCGCCGCCTGTGGCTGTGGCTGCGGGAGCGACTCGACTTGGACGAGCGTGTCGACGGCTCAATGTCGACCGAGATGACTTCAATCTGAGGTTCCGGCTCGGGCTCCGGCTCGCAGGGACACTCGGGAAGGGCTGGCGGGGAAGGGCATGGCGGCACGGGCTCCGGCTCGGGCTCCGGCTCGCAGATGGGCTCGGGTTCGCAGACGGGCGGCGGCGGTGGCGGGGGCGGCAACGGCTCGAAGCAGGGGGGAGGGGGAGGTGGAGGCGGAGCTGGCGGCGGGATGATGCGGGTGATGCGCTGTCGACTGAGGTAGGTATCGGGGATCGGATGCTGAAGGTATAGCCGTTTCTTGACGGGGCCTCGATACTCCTTGGTTCCTGTTGAAGAGTTTCAAGGAAGGTGTTAGCGGATATTCGATCAAAGGATATTTCAAGAAAGGGGTACGAACCCATGATGATTCACCCCGGTGAGAAACGGGGCAAGATGCGGACGCGGGATGTGGGCGATACTGATGACGTCGCAAATCTCGTGATACCTCTCCGGTCCAGAGGGCACTACCGGTACGCCAGATGCGTCGAGCGATCAACGCAGAAATGAAGCGATGGGCAATGGCAGAGAAAGCGTCCGGTGTCTCTCACCCCGAGGCCATTTGTATGTTGCTAGACGATTGATTAGGAAAGAGGCAAAGAAGAGCCCGCGCGGCCTGAAGAGTCCGAGGCGGGGCCGCGAGGCGGTTCAGCGCAAGGAAGGTGCCGCTGGTGGTCGCTGCCCGGAAGATGGCATCATGTGGGTTGGCAGAGGCGCATGCAAAAGCTTGGCCGGGTGTGCGCTGCTCCAAGGTACCTCAGTTAGGTACAAAGTATTACCGCGATCCCGATTGTGAGGTACGAGCGTCCAACGGCCCAACGGGAGCACGTTGGCAGTCATCGGGGGTTACGAGACTGGTAGATCCTACACCGCCCAAAGTATCTTTTTCGTCAGCACCAATCGCAATGTCGACAGAGACTTGGCTGGTGATGATGTCGTCCAAGACCGCACACCTTCTTTTGAATCTTTTCTATTTTTCGGGCTTTTGCTTACGTCAAAGTGCCTCTAGTCACACAAGTATGAGGACAAGACATGGCAACCTCTAAAATCTCAGACGCCCTTGGGCAAACGAGGCAATCCATTTTAGCCTACCGTAGTCGTACAGTAACTTACAGTACCTGCGATTCGTAGCCCAATTCTGCATACTGTAGCCCTAGGTATCCTTCTTTGGTGCTGCGAGCATTTCTTTGATCCATGTTGGTGGCCCGTGACGTCAGGGTCGATGCCAACGAGCGACTTCTCGCTCAGGGTTCCCTCTCTCTTTGCCCTGCCCCGGGCCCTTGGCCATCCATCCATCCCTCCTCCGCCCGTGGGGCTTCCTTCCTTGCCCGGTTCGAGATCCGGCGCTTTCTTGCCCGTGTTGGGCCGCCGGGCAGTGGAGCCGGCCCGAGCCAGGAATGCAATCGACCAAGATCCCGCCAAGAGCCAACAAGGACGTGATTGTCGCGGACTAATTAACTAGGCGACTTCTAAAAGGAACCGTCAGAAGCACGAGTGCCTCCCTTTGTTTCCGGAACAATAGCCTTGTTCAAGGAAAGAAAGCCCACGACAGAACGTCTTGGCTCACACAGCCGTCAATGCCTGGCTTTGTTTCGACTCGTAGCCACCACCACACACTGCACATGTACGAGTAGAGCTTGATGAATTGGGCCCCATCCATCTGAATGCAGGGTCAAGGAAACAGGCAAACGGTTCAAGGGTCCCAACTTCCAACCCAACCATGTCATCATCGCCTTTGTCGTCCGTTGGGTTCTGCTACGCTCACTTCATTCAATGTTGCGCCAGAGCGCGAAAATTGTGGAGGATCTGTTGCGACCTCACGTTCCGTCTTGACCCTCTCCGGTCTTCAGATTGCCTTTCCTGGTGCAGCACCGCATGGATCCCACTCTCGAGGTTCGTACTGTACGAACTACGAAGTAGGCAGGGCGGGTTTGGGTGGATTCTCGTCCAGGACCCTGCATGCGACGCGCATCTTGGGCTCCGCAATTGCAGAGGTAAGGCGGCGCCTATTCTTGCTGGCCCTTGATCATTTCCTTTTTCTGAATCATGCGCTGCAGTTGGCTTCTCGTGCAACTGGTTAACTTCTTGGGCCGCCGCCAGCCAGCTGTCACAGCTGTACTGTAGTTCCATCGGACCCTGCAAGGAGAAAGAGATGAATAATGACCTGTATTAATGCTGAATAGTCCACAACAGCTCGAATCGCCGGCTCGGCTGTATCCGATCGGCCAGCGTTGGCTTCGTTAGACACTAACGCTTCGAGGCCTGAAGGCGACGATCCGATGGCCGCCAGATGGCAGAGGTTGGATGGCGCACAAGCAAACATTGCTACGTATTATCAAGACCATGTTGATTCTGCGTGCTGCATTCGTAACTCACGGCAATCCACTCGTCAGCTACCCCTTCCAGGCAGATGCAAGCCTCAAGCAGGGTTCGGAAAAGGCGCAGCAAGGGCAACGAAGCATGGTCATGATTGCTGGCTGACCTTGTTTCACGACGGCTTGAAATTGGCCTGACCTGTGGGCCGACTTGTTCACCGAGTCGGACGTCGGTTCCGCAGCGAGAGATGCTGCTCAGACTGCCAAGGCTCGCTGTACAGCCATCGTCTGACTCTGAGCATCTTGCTTAACCTCGTTTGTGCGCCCGAATTCATCTGATCATGCTTGAATATAGCGGCCGTTGGAAAGACGAGCCCTTGAACGCATTGCCCAAAGGAGTAATTATCCTCCATCCGGTCGATGCAATGAGAATTGAATCGAGTCAAGAAAGCGCGCTGAAGCCAGCGCCGTGCTTGCATTATCCAACAAACTCATGAAGCCTTGATCCTTGACAGCTCGAGAATGCTTCAAGCTGCAACGGCATCTCGCTATTGTGCTTACCGTGTAGTATAGTACTTGTACTGTATCAAGATAGTCGCGAAACAGGATACCGGCTGAGGTATGGCCTTTGGGGACGTGTTGTGGCTCTGAATCCGCGATTCCCCACCAGGAACGCCTTCACAAATGTCCGAAAAGACTCGACTCGTCGAACATGGGACCGATGGACCCGTTTCGTTTGCGCCCTGCCGCCTCCTTAGCGGTGCCCTCTACCAGACAGGTCCGTATCTTGGAGCGTATGGGATGGTGATCAAAGGTCTCAGCACCAAGGGGGGGAACTTCGACAGCAGGAGAACAGGCGACCCTCCCGGTGTAACATGCCTGACTTGCTTCACACGCGGTCAAGTCGGCAATCACAACGAGCAGAATCGACTTTCCTGGGCCGGATCAGCTGAGGAACCGAAAATCGCAGCGCCGTGCAAATGTACAGGGGACTGGCGGAGGATAAACAACTGCCACGGACCACCACATATTAGCACTGGAAGGGTCAAAAGAATAAGAAGCCAACGATCTGGTGGGCAACCTAGCAATCTTGGAAGCACCGGACCCCAGCTTAGGCCCAGTCCCCGTGCACACAGGCGCGCGCGGACACACACACACACACACACACAAACGCAGGCGACGATCCGGAGTCGCAGAAGCGCCGGCTGCTTGTCTCTGCGGTTCAGAGAGGACCCTCGCGTCGAATCGCCACGGGCCTCGTTACGCCGAGGAGCAAGTGGCGGCGGCTCCAAGATGCTGATGCTCTGCTGGGTAAGTTGGTGGATTGAGTCAAAACTACAAGCTCCTTCCCAAGTGCGGCCGCCGAGGAATTTCACCCGCCACCTTGGACTGTCAACATGTCAGCGGGCATGTTCCCTCTCGGTTACAATACGGGCAGGTAGACAAGGTAGGTACAGCACGAAGTAACTTACGGTACGGGAACCTCAGTACGATCCCTTCTTCCCAGGAAGGCACCTGGTCGTGCTTGCCATGTGGTTTGGTCTTCCGCCCTTGGCAGCCACGAGGCACGTCAGCGGGCGCCTCAGCGCTCGGGCACCCGAGGAGCGTCTGTATCTTGAACATTACGCACGGTGATCAATGCTCTCGGGTGAAGAGGTATTTGGTACGAAGTACAGCCCTCGAGTGTGCCAGCCGGGCATGTTCGAGTCCGGTCTCTCCAGACTCCAGGACTCAGCGCTGTCTGAGGGACAATCAGCTGGTCTTTGGAGTGGCATGCCGTGGTAATTGCGGCCGGAGCAGACAGCTACGACACCACGAATTAGACAGGATTAAAAATAAACGGGGCCTTTCGGGCTATTCACATCCGCATAAGAGACAAAAAAAATTGGTCTGGGACGCACGATGCAAGAGTCCCCGATTCCCGTGTTTTGCCCTGCCCAATGCGATGCAGGTACCAGAAACCCGCGTCTGCGTCTGAAGCAGAGGCCGGCCGTCGACACAAAGAAAATGAGCTCATTTGTGCGTTGGAAAACGGCGAGCCCACCCGCGCTTTAACTGTCAAAATGTGCATGCTCGGCTCCATCAGGTACCCTCTGGGCCAGTATACTAGCGCGGTCGTGCTTCATGCTGGCAAAGCAAGGTGACGCACCGACAAGAATACTCGAGCGCTCGAGTCCTCTACTTTTGGACCGCTAACTACTCGGGTACTTTTCTTGTGGAAAGGATGCAAGGCATCGCCCGCCGCGCATGAACCGCCACGGTTGTCGAGCAAGAGCCGAAACGGAGGAGCATGCCGCCGTTTCTGAACCGGCCAGGGGGGGGGCGTGTGTCCGGACCAATAGAGTGAGATTGATGACAAGTCGCGATCCCATTCTGTCTTTCTGTTGGATCGGCACAAGAGTGTCTGGAGTCCCACGATGGAGTCCCACGTTCCCGACTGGGTCGTGTGAGTCCCGCAAGGGGACGCAACCCCCCTCTTTGGGAGGACATGGAGGATGCATCGCGCGCTAATAAGATTGGCCGTGGTGCAGTACAGTACAGTAGGAATTACCCCAGAATATGGAAGCCATCTAGCGCATGACGATGACAGGGGCTGGAACCCGAACCGGGCGGACGAGCAATTGGTTATGGGGATTGGGGAGGGGGGCCAAGAAACAACTTTCTTGCCATCCATTGACTTTGGGTTCCGGTCATGTTGCCAAATTGCCAACGTAACTTGGCTTACATGTACTGTACCAAGCAAAGAGTCCCTTTAGGTACAAGTCCGTCCAGTCGAGAGCATCGACACTTGGCCAAAATAAAATAAAAATGCCATGACAACAAGAAGCGCACGAGCTGCTGGAAAGGAGGGAGGATTCACCGACGAGCTATATCTCTAGTCTCGGGCGGGGCCTCTTTGTGGCGCCGACATTTGATGATGGGCCTGGCCTAAATTGCCGCTTGTTAGTGCTAAGCAGCCGTGGACAAGAGGACCGGCCACGACCAGACTGCCCAAAATGTCGTAGGGCGAGTGTATTTCTGTGCGGCCTGATACATTGTCGCAGTCGGCCGCCGGCTCAAGGTGCGAGAAAAGAAGAGAGGGTAACGTACTACAGTACAAGAGGCAACTGTGGGATTAAGTTGGAGGCGCCTAGTCCGACCTCCTGAATTTTACAAGCCGTCGCGGATTGCGTGGCTCCCCCTTCTTGGCTCGTTCTTTTTTTGGGGCCGGCGAGGCCATTTGCTGTTTGGCTTTGGTACCTGCAGGCCCCTCTGATCTAAGGTAATGGCACGCCGCGTTAGCGGGAAGGTAAGATGTAGGTAAGTACAACAGTCTTGCGGCGCCCGTTGCCGCGGCGAAAAGTACAGTACTGTAGGGTATTCGTCCTTGGCGATGGATGGATTCAATCCGCAGAAGCATCTCTCCAAATTAATCACCTACCACTGCAGATGTCAAGGGGGGGAGAGAAAAAGGTCCATGACATCCATGTTACTTCACGTACTGTGCTGCGCTGTGCCGTGTGAGTGTACTGCAACTTACAAACATAAGGCGACTTACAGGAAGCTGTGGTATTCGTACTTGCAGTAATAACGAGATACCCGCGGGTGAAGTCCCGTGCGCTCGACTGCCGACACAGATGGGTGGTCACAAGTTGGTGGATGGCTCGGCTGACTTGTAAGCTGTTAACCAAGACCCAGCGAGATCCAGTCTGATTTCTTCCCGGGCCTGGTCCCTCGCAGGCATGTGGATGACGAGTCTGTATCCGGCGTTCGGTATGGTAAAGGCCTCTTGCTGGCTGCCTTATCATCCGTCCATCCGCACATGGGTCTGCAATTCTTGATGCTCAAATCTGTTCGATCTGGAGAAATCAACAACGGGCGGGCCCCTCTACGAAGTAACCTCGCCAGCTCCATCGAATCCAATCTATTTCGTAGCAGCAGTGTTTGCCCGTGCCTGAATTGGCCTGGCCTGGCGACGACCCGGACATCCACAGTTCCCACACCCACCTCGCCCGCCGCCAGAACCCACTCGCCCGCTGTACCCCGAAGCCTTGGCCTCCTCGGACAACCCTTGGGCCAGCCCGGCAGGCACCATACAGTACAGTGCTGTACTATTCGAACCGCAGACTCGAGACAAGTTAACAGGCCTTTTTGGCAGTGGCGGTTCGCAAGGGGGGCCCCATCGACGGGGGGGACACGAGAGGGCAGAGGATTCCGACCGACAAACGGCCCGTTCAAGCCATCTCGCCTTCAGGAGCGGTCTTTGGACAGGGATCATCCATTGTATGCCGACAGAAGGCAAAACACAAGAGACGGCAATTCGACTTGTCTCGAGCAGGGCTTGACCTGGCGGTTTGATGTCCCGGTGGGGAAAGCGCCTCGTCCGCGACAAGAAAGAAAAGTCGTGACCCCTTCCAGCTCCAAGTCGGTAAAAGTGAGGTACCTACACCTACCTCTACCTCTGTGCTGTAAGCCAGGTACTGACCCAGAGCCAGAGAGGATTGAACCGTCGGAGACTGCGTGTGATTGACGGCACAGTACGGCTTCTGCTTGTACCCCCCCAATACTGTGTTCGTACACCCAGGCCAAGGCCCCCCCGAACCAGCTTCCACACTGGGCGAATCAGTGGTCCCTCTACGGGTCCCAGTGTCCCAGTGTCCCAGTCCCCTCTGACTTTACGGGGTCAAAGCCAAAAAGTTGAGCCCGGCAGACAACATTGAAGCGTCTCGAGTCCACACTCCCCCCCCACAGAGTGCCAGCGGGCCCTCCTGCGCATAACGAGGCCATGTCGCAGCATGTCGAGCCCCGTCGCCGCCGTGAGCTGCCCCAGCAGCGGGCCCAAGTTGTCGACCTGCTCGACTTCGACCACCTCGACAACCACCACCATCATTTCTACGGCCAGCACCACCACCACCACCACCATAACAACACCCGCAACAACCAATTCTCTCCCCTTTCGACGACCCCCTCCGCGCCAGGACAGGGACCAGGTTCACCTCCAGTGCCCACCGCCGCCTCCTCCTCCTCCGCCGCCGCCGCCGGGCCCGACTCCCAATTCGCCGCTTCCGCGCTCACTTTCCGCCGCCCTATCCTTGCTTCGTCTGTCGCCTCATCTTCCCCTTCCTCCTCCACGCTTCAGTCACCCGTCATCCAACCTGCGACACAACTCGACGCCCCCTCGTCTTCATCCGCTGCTCTCATATTCCCATCCTCCTCTCTGCCGTCTCTCGCGCGCTCGCAGCAACTCGCCGTCGATGGCAATCTCCCTGCCGGTCGCTTGATCCCGGTGTCGCCGTTGTCTTCTACCGGCTCTCTGCCTCAGCTGACATCCCCAAGGTAAGTAAAGAACAAAGGCGTGATTTTGATGCCAACATTTCCTGGGCATCGTCACTTTGTCCGTCCCCTCCGTGGTTTCGCATGGCCAACCAGATCGAGTGGGAATGCATACATCCGAGGCTTTTGTTGCGGGCTATTGACACTCTCGATCCTTTCATCCCGGCGTCCTCTCATACAAGCCGAAACGCCATCAATCACAACGGACTCGCTCTGCTACCAGTCAATTCTTGTGCTTGCCGTTCTTTCAACCAGCCCTTCGTTTGCTTCACATCTCATTGAAGCAGTCACGGCTAACGCACTGACCTAGATCCCCGCGACCACCCATATCGAGCTCATTGTCCTCGTCCAATAAGACAGCAAAGTCTGCATACGACACTGTTGCGCACTCACCTGCATTTCAATCACAGCTCCTCGATTCGCAGACGAGATCTCCCGCTTTACCTACTGCCAGGGCTACGTTTCCCAGCCACAACTCCAAGCCGTACGACAGCGTGGAAGACTTGAGGTTCGTCCCGATCCGTCCTAATGCCAGCATGGAAACGAGCAGACGCATGTCGCTGCAGACGCTAGATTGTCGCTGACATGCTCTACCCCAGCAGGCTGAAGCCATCCACCGTCCCGAATGCCACCAGAAACGATCCCAATCCTTTGACTCCCAGATTTGGGCCGCCACGAGGCCCTGCAACTTCCAGCCCATCCACCGCCAAAGCGCCTGACGCATCGGCAATGGCTGCGCCAGTAGCTGCCGGTCTGGCCGAGGCGACGAAGTCTCCATCAAGGGCCTCACCCACGGAGACTGCCTCCCGTGCGAACCCTGCAACAGGGCCAGCCGAGAAGGGTCAGTCTCTGAGCGATCAACAGAAGACGCCGGACATTGCCAGCCTCATAAAAGCCGCGGGCTCCCCCGAGGTAGTCATACAGCATCTGCTGAAGGAGAAGCAGTCCCAGCAACAACAAAATGCACAATTATGGCGTCTGGTGGACAAGCAGAGGGCCATGATCTTGGGCTTGAATAAGGATCTAGAGCAGGCGCTTAAAGAGAAGGAAAAGTACAGGAAAAAGCTAAAGGATTTTATGTCTAATCCGGCCGTGTCAAAGGCTGCTGGGGCTCCTCACAGTGAGGCTGCTGCGGATGGCCGACGCAACACCACACTCGCCCCGGTCAATGTACAAGCAACCAAAGTGCGGCCTGAAGCGACGCCTGATTCCCCCACTCTCGAATCGGATAGCCAGCGAACCTCACCGGTCGAGGCCACAATGGCCCCATACCCCATTACGCCCCCTGCGGATCGACCGCAAGAACCAAAGTCTGCTGTAAGCGAGCTTCTCGATCCCGAGCACTCGATGCCAAAGCCTCGCGAGCACGCTTTGGACAAGTTTGACCACGAAGCCGAAGACAAGGCGGCCGATGAGGAACGCAAGGCGAAAAGCGAAGAGCAGCTGAGAGAGATCCCCTACAACGTCACGCTGCCCCCGTCAAGAAGCCTGCCCAGTGAACCACCCAAGATGCCTCCTCCCAAGCCTCCAACTTCCGCACCACCATCCGTGGCGACGTTCGACACGACTCCTCCGTCGGACGAAGGAATCGCCAGCTTCCCCTCGCCACCCAGGAAGCCCCCTCCGGCACCATTGAGATTGAAATCAAAGGGTCGACGTGACTTGGCTCCGGCCGAAGAAGACGATACAGATTCAGACTTTGATCATATTCTCGAAGTTGCGGAAATCACCGATGTCAAACGAGGCCGACGGCGCACACGTGAGGAAGACGATCGACTGCGCGGAGCCATTTCAATGAAAGACCTTGGAGAACATAGCGATCTGAAGAAAGCCGGAGCTACTAAATCGACGTCAAGCCCGCCTGAAAGATCCACTCCTACGACCATTCGGGTCACCGAGGTCGAGATGCCGGCTTCGATAGACGCCACACTCCACGCTGCCAGCGCCCGAGAGCTGGTTGCTCCTGGTCCTAGTCCAGGTCTGCCCCTGAGCCCCCGGCCTAGCACGTCTAAGCCCAAGTCGGGGGCTTTATCCCCGGCGAATTCGACTCGTGCGGTTTCCGCGCCGCTCTCTCCCAGACCGCCACGTCAGGCGCTGCCACTACCCCCAACTCCACAGCAAGGCACGCCTGCAGCAGATTCGCCCGCAGCAGCTTCACCTGCTCAGCCCCATAGCGGAGCGAAGCGAACCGTAGAGACATTCCCGCCATTGGATGCGACCAAGAGCCAGGCGAGTTCCGTAGATCGTGTTCAGATCTACACCGGCCTTGTCACCGACGAGTATCCTGATATCTTACTTCCACCGAATGCGTTGCCCTCCATCCAGATCAAGGTCGCCTCTTCACGTATGAAGCCGTCTCGGGCAAGCTTGCTATCTTTGACGCAGCTCGAAGAGGATCCAGTGTTCACGCTCGCCATCATCTCCCGGGCAGATCGGGGCGAATTATGGCGTGTAGAGAAGGACATTGCCTCGTTTGCAAAGTTGGATCAACGGCTCAAGCAATGCCCCGCTTTCACGGCCAAGACGCCGGAGCGTTCTCTTTTCAGCGGACACGCACCAGCGAAGTTGGACGCTCGCCGAATCGCCCTGGAGCAGTATATGGAGGAACTCCTGGATACGCCGCTCGATACATCAACTGCACTGGAGCTCTGCAAGTACCTGTCGACGAATACGCTACCACCCAATGCGGACGAGACTGGAACCCCGTCAAAGGTTCTGCCTGAGAAGAATGGCTTCACCGTTGGCGCGGATGGGCGTCCAACTCGCAGTGGGTATTTGACGAAGAAGGGCAAAAACTTTGGTGGATGGAAGGCCAGGTTCTTCATCATTGATGGACCACAGCTCAAATACTATGAGACGCCAGGAGGCACCCATTTGGGCTCAATTAAGCTGCAGAATGCACAGATCGGAAGACAGTCTCAGAGCAACGAGAACCCGTCACCCGCCCCGGGACCCAGCAACGATGACCTCGATAATCAGTATCGCCATGCGTTTCTGATTCTAGAGCCGAAGAAGAAGGACTCCACAAGTCATGTCAAGCACGTACTATGCGCAGAAAACGACAAAGAGCGTGATCTCTGGGTGGACGTTCTGCTGCAATGGATCGACTACCGCGGAGCTGGTGATATCGATCCACCAGCGCCTAAGCCATCTGCTTCAGATCGGCACACCATCATGGTGGACAGTCATGGTGCTCCAAGAACCAAGAGGATGATGCAGGGAAGGGCATCCCATCATCCCGCCGATTCTGATCCATTGATTGGCGTCAGGTACGACTCTGTTCAGGCTGGAAATGTACCGCAAGGTGCACCCGGGGGGTTAAGGGCTTCTGCAAGTGCTGGAGATCACCATCCTCTTCAAATGGGGGAGACGATGAGCTCTCAGGCGAAGCACATGATTTCGGGCCCCAAAGATCCGCAGGTCATTTCCGACTCGGCTGCGTGGGGCAACAAGCACACCATACCGTCTATTGAGGACAAGAAGGCCAGGAAGCGAAGTTTCTTCGGCTTCGGCCCAAAGACAAGGTCGTCTTCGGACGGCCAGGACTCCCTATTCGGTGGCAGCGAGGCGGGCTCAGCATCTACTCCGCCGCCAGCGTACAACGGTCTTTCACGTCAAGTTTTCGGGGCTCCATTGGCCGAAGCGGTTCGTTTCTGTTCCCCAAGCGATGTCAGCGTGCCACTCCCCTGCGTTGTCTATCGATGCGTCGAGTACCTGGCCAACAAGAACGCCATACGAGAGGAAGGAATCTTCCGCCTGAGTGGCTCAAACGTGGTCATCAAGCAACTTCGCGAGCGCTTCAACACGGAGGGTGATGTGAACCTCCTTACGGATGAGCAATATTACGATATCCACGCCGTGGCATCTCTGCTCAAACTCTACCTACGCGAATTACCTACCACAATCTTGACGAGAGACCTTCAGCGTGACTTTGTCGTCTCAACGGAGCTCACTGACAAGGCCGAGAAAGTGGCAGTCCTTAGCGAGCTGGCAAAGAGACTTCCGCAGGCCAACGCGACACTCCTCAAATATCTGATCTCATTCCTGATCAAAATCATCAACAATGCGGATGTCAATAAGATGAACGTCCGCAACGTTGGTATCGTCTTCGCGCCGACGCTCAACATCCCCGCGCCAGTGTTCGCACTGTTCCTACAACATTACGAAGGGATCTTCGGTATTGACCCTGAGCAGTATGAACCACCGTTCACCGCCGCAGAGGCGGAGCAATCGCGCAAAGGTCGCTTCGACGCGAGACCACGCTCGGAAATGCCGATGAGGACCTCTACTTCCTCTGGCAGCGCGTCCCCGCAAAGCCGGGCGTCAAGGAGGGAAAATCCAAGGTCAACCCCCACGCCGCCGCTGATGCAGGGCGCCCGAGGCTCGCCTACGCCACCTCTAGCTGGACCACGACCCCCATTTGATTCTATTCAGAATCCCAAGCGAAGTTCTGCGGCGGTCGGTTCTTCGCGTCCAGCCTATGAGAATGGTTATGGAGTACCAGCCGGTTCTGATGCGTACAATCACGTTCCGAGCCAGCGGCCATTACCAGGATACGAGAGGCCGATGTTTTCTGCCGCAGGCGGCGAGCAAGCCAATGACTCTCCCCAAACCGCGGCTGCGAAACGAAGGGAAAGCTCGATCTACATGGGGGGCAACCTTGGACTGCAACACAGCGGATCTAAGAGCCGACTTCGGGAAGAGGCGAGGTTCTAGTGGCAATCTCCACGTCTGCACTAACCAGGTGCCTGATCTCGACCCGGTTGGCGATCCGTTGTGCACTGCTGCTGTCAAGCTTACGTCCAAAAGGCAAGCTCTACTCTTCAGTTACGATCTTGCTAGACGCTTGTCTGCAACACAGTCTCAGGTTTCGGGAAAGTTTCGGTTGTTGCAAGGAAATAATTGGTGGGAAAGGTAAATGCGGAACAAGTTTATGGACAGTATGGGAACTGGGCCACGAGGCCTTCATTCATATTCATCTCATGTATTCCTCCGGTAGCATCTTTTGGATTCCCCTTTGCAAATTGGATACGGAGTCTAAGTTAGGTATTTAGCGAGGCGTTTCTTTTGCGCGGGAAGGGTCATCATTGGCAGCACCGCGGCAGGGGCCAGGACAAGATTGGCGCATAATTTGGACATTTTTCAATTCTAGGCACAGGATGAGATGATGCTCTGAATAAATGAATGAGCTGGAAGTCGATGCTCATATTCGAACTCGGTCTTCGTAACGCGGAGTGACATGCAAGCTGGTAGTAGACAGCCCTCGATATGAGCTCATAGGTGGATCGGCCGGATAGATCATAGAAGTCAAGTTACCTCTAGTGGAGCGACAGTCATTACAGGGACCGTCGGCGTCTCGGCGTCAACAACCGCCGCCCCCTCCCAGGTTCCCGCTGCCCCCCCTCGGTCGAACAGATGCCAGACAAGCAACACCATTCGATGGACCTCGATCCACGGCTTCGACCAGAAAAGCCTCGAGGGCGAGGGTCGTCGCCGAGATCCAATGCCCGACCACCGTCATTGTCACCGCCTCTGTCAATGTCGGCATCGGCATCGGCCTCGGCATCACCATCATCACCTTCCCGCCAGCTCGAATCGTCAGTAGCGGCGGCAGCGGCGGCGGCAGCAGAAGCAGAAGCATACCACATAGGTGGACGAGCCGCTCTAGGAGATGAGGAAACATCCGCCAGCCCGTCCTCGCGCAGCGTCCCCAACGCCAAGCAACAGCAGCAGCAGCAGCAGCAACAAGAACAAAACCTCCATCCGCACCGATCGCAACAGCCGCACGGCGCGGGACACGAGCCGGATGGCCCCGAAGCCAAGAAACCCAGGGCCTGCGAGGCCTGTCGAGGCCTCAAGGTGCGGTGCGATCCGGACCCGGACGATGACGAGGCGCCCTGTCGGCGGTGCCGGAAAGCAGGGCGCAGCTGTGTGACGACGCAGCCGACGCGCAAAAGACAAAAGAAGACGGACAGCCGCGTGCTCGAGCTGGAGAAGAAGATTGATGCCCTGACGGCCAGCTTGCAGGCCCGCGTGGCGCCCCCGCCGCCGGGCGCCGTGGCTGCGGCGGGAGCGGGAGCTTCGGCAAGCCCCGTGGCACCTGCGCAACGGGCTCCCGGCGATGCGCTGGACGCTATCTGGGGTCATCGGACTATGGAGTCCTCGAGTACGGGATGGCATGATGCCGAGACGCAATCGTTGGCGCATGCGAATGTCATTGCGCCTCCTCCTCCTCCTCCTCCTCCTCCTCCTCCTCCTCAGCCTCAGCAATGGGCGCCGGCTCCAGTGGCAGGTCAGAAGCGCAAGGCGACGGATCACCGCGATAGCTCCAATGACGACGATGAGTCTCGATCGGCCCCGGCTACAGCTACTACGGCTTGGCCTACGCTGGTGCCCAACACGGCTCAGGGAGATGTTGTGGAACGGGGCCTTTTGACCAAGGAGATGGCGGCCGAACTCTTCTCACGCTACAAGGAGTCCATGATCCGGCACTTACCGGCCGTCGTCTTCCCTCCCGGCATGACGAGCGCGGAGTTGCGGCGCACTCGGCCGTACTTGTTCCTCGCCGTCATGGCGGCGGCCTCGTCGGAGATGCACGGCTTGCAGCGTGTCCTGCACAAGGAGCTGATGCAGCTCTTCGCCTACAAGATCGTGGTGGCGGGCGAGAAGAACCTCGAGCTCGTCCAGGCGCTCCAGGTCGCCGTCATCTGGTACTGGCCGCCCGAGAACTTTGAGGAGCTCAAGTTTTACCAGCTCGTCCACATGGCCGCCGTCATGGCTCTCGACATTGGGCTCGGGAAGAGGCCGGCCGTCGGCGCCGGCGCCTCTGCAAGGGGCATGGGGATGGCGGGCGCCGGAGCGAGCACCGCGCCCTTTGGATACAAGCGGCAGCCGCAGCCGGACCCGACGACCATCGAGTGCCGCCGGGCGTGGCTGGCGTGTCACTTCTTCGCCGCCAACACGGCCATGTCGCTGCACCGGCCCAACCTGATCCGCTGGTCGCCCTTCATGTCCGAGTGCCTCGACGTCCTGGCCTCGTCGCCGGACGCGGCCCCGACGGACCGCTACTTTTGCCACCTCGTCTGGACGCACCGCATGGCCGACGAGATCGGGATCCAGTTCTCCATGGACGACCCGGCCGTCGTCGTCAACATCCACGACGCCAGGACAAAGTATGCCCTGAGGGGGCTGGAGCGTGAGCTGGAAAAGTATCGAGACTCGGTGCCCAAGGAGTACATGCAGCGTGAGTTTTTCCAACCACTTACAACCCCCCTATATTACTCTCTTCTCTCAATCGCGTCTCTGCTGGATATGCTTCGTTAACAAAGAGGGAAAACATGTCAGCGACGCTCAAGACGTCCTTCCACCTGTTGGACTTGTACATGCACGAGCTCGTCCTGCACTCGGACACGTCGACGGAGCAGATCCGCCCGCCCTTCAACACGGACGCCATCAAGGACGGCATGCTCGACTCGGGCACCCTCTCGGCCGCGCACATCAACGCGCTCTCGGCGTGCCTGACGGCCATTGACGGCGTCCTCGGCTGCTTCCTCGCCATGGACGTCGGCGCCATCCGGTGCCTGCCCGTCTTCAGCTTCGTCCGCGTCGCCTACGCCGTCGTCGTCCTCATGAAGATGTACTTTTCCGCCTCGGACCCGGCCTCGGAGCTCGGCAAGGTCATTGAGCGCGAACACATGCGCGTCGACTTCTACCTCGACGCCCTGCTCGACAAGTTCCGCGCCACCGCCCAGGACGACAAGTGTCGACCCGCCGCCAAGTTTCTCGTCGTCCTCGCCATGCTCAAGAGCTGGTTCCTCAAACACAATCCCGAGGGCGGAGGCAAGGATGGCCAGGGCTATCCTGATGGGGCGGACCGTGGAGACGCGGCGGCGCAGGCGGGCGGTGGCTTTCCCGCGAGGACCGACTCGGCGCGCCCTGTGAATACGCCGTTGCAGGTGCTTTCGGAAGTGGCCATGGGCCGCGAACACGGCGGACAGCAGGCGCCTCATCCCCCTCCCGCCTTTGGGAATATGGCGACACACCGGCCATCGGCTCTCTTTCCTGACGCCGCTCCACCCTCGTCCGGCACGTCGTCTTCTCCTCTCACCAATAACAACGGCAACAACAACGCGTACAGCAACAACGCCACGGGCAACGGCGCATTCGCACCCCCGACACTATCCGGACCCCCCGGTGGACCGTTCCCCCAACCGCCGCAGGCTCCTCCGTGGATGGGCCAGCAGCAGACGCCGGCCGGGGCGGAGATGGCGGCGGCGGACTGGACCCTGGCGGCGGGCCTTCCGCCGGGCTTCGACGTCGAGAACCTCGGCCTCGCGCTCGATCCGCAGGCCGGCGGCGCGAAAATGGTGCTCAGCGAGCCCTGGTTCACCGACATGTTTCCCGGTCTACCGGACCCTACCATGTTTCCCTTTTGAACCTCGCATCCCTCATCATGTCTACAAATCATCCACCTCTCTTCCTCCTCCTCCTCCTCCTCTTCCTCACAACACCCTTTCCCCTCTCTCCCGCTCATCACCACTTCCTACTTCTCACATCTCCCAATACCTCGGTCCCAAAGGGGCCCCCGTCACACATCGCTCTCACAAAAAAGTTATCCTTCCCTGTCTCCCAAATCCCACCTCCTCACACTCAGAGAACCTACGGCATCACGACGTCATGCGTGCGAGCGATGATACCGTGCTGTCGCATCCGCCCATCAATCACTCGCCCTTTCCCTCCCACCCTCTCCGTAGCAAGGAGCGGTGTGACGGCAACAACGTCAGGGATGTCCACGGACCCCTGATATAACTTGAACTTGACTTTTTATGCGCCCATCCAGGGGGAAATGTTCGCTAACAGATACCCTTGCTTCGCGGGATCGTACAGATGGTGCTGCATTTTGGATTCACTGGTCTTACTGCGCCCCCTGTGTGAGGCTCTTTAGCGCTTGAGCTTAAGCGGAAGCACATCTTGTTGCTCGGTACTCGTACGTCACGATTCTTCATGCTCAACTCCAGTACCATGTGTTGTTTGGGTCAAGTGCAGTTCACGGCACTCTTGGAATACATAGCATCATGAAAAATTCTGTAGAAAAATTCATTGAATGACTTTATCTCTGGATCTCGGCCGACCCCCTGGCCCTGTTTCATTTTCGCAAGCAGCCAGGCGTCTTGACTGTTATCTGCAAGAGCTGGCTCATTGCCTGACATAAAGTGGTCGACACACAGGTAGCTAGACGCGAGAGCTATCATACATCAGCAAGTTCTTGAAGAGACTCATTACCAAAGCTCATCCCAAGTGCGACATTTGTCGATGGCAGATTATCACACATGTGCTTCCCTGTCAGATTCTTTTCATTCTGTCTTTTTGCCAAATTCTCCGCAGCCGCTGCGCCAGTCCTTTTTCTTCCGTTCTTGTGTCTGTCGTCATAAGCAGAGACATATTCACCCTTTCCGCATGTACTGCAAAAACGATCGAGCCCGAAGCAACTGAAGGAAGACTGTGGCGCAAAGTTGTACCATTGAGGTACATTGCTGAGTATCTCGCCGTGAACATCTCATGAACAACTAACGAGTTATAGGCCGGAAGCTGGAAGCGAGCGACGTGATCCAGTGCAAACGAGCAATAATGCAAGTCCACTTCGCTTAATCCATATAGAAATCACCCTTGAGAATACGCTCCTGAAATGCATCAGGCTTCCTGCTCTCGGGCTTTGGTTTGACAGCTGAGGCCTGGGCCGGAGGCTGGGGCATGTCGGAGATGGACTTGGCGCGGTCGTGTTGAGCTGGGGCCCGCGGAGGAGATGAGGCGAGTGAGAATGAAGGGCGAGCTCCGGTAACGGAGCTTTCGGCGCGAGACCGAAGCTGCTCGGACCAATTAAAGCCCTGCTGGTCTGCTCGAGTAGGGACATTGTCAGAAGAGGCTCTTGGATGTTGAATTGTGCTTGCCTGAGAGAGCGCCGCCGCTGAGAAGGCAGTACTGGCCCGCCGACGCCCCGCCCCGGAAAGGGGAGTTGCGCCGGAGGGGCCTTGTGCCTGCGACGGCTGCTGTGCGCTGGGCCTCCGCCCAACTGAAGACGGGTTGGAAGATGGGATATTACCGTTGCCGGGACTGCCGGAAGGCCGGTAGCCCCTCATGGCGGGTGCGCCAAAGCTCATGCGACGGACGAACGGGGTGGTAGGTGCTGTTCTCGGGTTGCCGCCAGGAAAATCGTCGTCCTCAACGGCATTCTCGTCGATAGAATCGGAATTGGTGGAGAGGCTGCCGCGACGAAGGCCAAAAGCCGTCGAGTTGGTGGGCGAAGTGCCGGAAAGACCAATCGTCGTAACTGATAGGCGTCGTCTCTGAGCATCATTGACGTTGTTGGGTGGATGAGAGCCATTGGACGTGGTGGCGGGTCCCCTTTGGAAGAGGTTCGAAAAGGCGGCTTGCGTGATGGAGCTGCGGCGATGGTTGCCGGGCGGGCCACCACCAGTTGGAGTGTTGTCGGACATATCGAGATCCGTTCCTGCGTAGCTCGTGGCTCACTATTTCAGGGTTGCTGGGCCAGGTGAGATGCTTGGTCTCGATGGTTATCTAGAGTCTCTGAAATATGTCGAGTGCGTCAAAGCTGGCTGATGATTGAGATGATAGAGAGGCGGTTAAGGTCGATAATCGTGTTTAAATGCTCTCGCCAAGACACTTTGAGCCGGAATGTCCCTGGACAAGTGCAGGCTCAGGCAGGCGTGATGGGCTTGTTGATGACGGTGAAAATGGGCGGATGGTATCGAAGATGGTACGAGTGTGGTTCGATTCAAGAAAGCGGGCGTCGGCGAGGGGCGGCGAGGCGGCACGTGTGATATATAGACTGATGGACCGGGGAAGGTGCAGCAGGCAGCAGGTGGGAATAAGAAAGGTACGAGGTAGGTCTAGCGGACGGCAGATGGCAGACGACGGAAGGAGGGGTGACCAACAAGGTTGGGCGGGCCGAGTTACGCAGCGGTGAGGCAGGGAAGGTGCACCTATCGCAAGTCTGGCCTTTGGAAAGAAGAAGTGGAAAGGAAAGAAAGGGTAGCTAATCAGGCATGAACGGACAAGCCGAGGTGCCGAATGTGCTGATGAAGGTGAACACGATTGAAGTGGTGGCAGAACGGCAGTAGCGGCGGCGGCTGGTGTCGCTACAGGCTTGGATGGTGTTCGACGTCACTATATGCGATGTTGTGTTGCAAATGAGATCAAAAGTCGGGTGATGATGATAAGATGAACAAGGACAGAATGGATTGGAATTGACGAGAGAGAATATGAGAGAAGGAGAGAGTTGATCAAGTGGAAAGTCGAGACAGGAATGATGGTAGGGCTTGCTTGTTGCTTGCAGAAGGTGCAAGGAGGAAGAGGAGAAGAGGGGGGTGGGAGGGGAAGGAGGGGTGGAGGGAGGCGGTTGTTGTATGAAAGATGTACGAATACCTACGAAGCAAAAGGCACGAATACTTTGACTCACTGTGTGCACACAGTGCAGCTAGCAGCGCGCTGCACCAAGAATTATCTTGAACAAGTTGCACTGTGTTGTAGCAAAGGCTGGCCGCTAATTGCACAGACATGGACGGATAGAAGGCCAAAGATGGTTTTGACATGGATTTGTAGACCTTGGTCATCCTCTTCCACCATCTCTCCAGTCGGCGCAGGGGCAATTGCGTAAGGGGACTGGGGGAGAAGCAGATAGGGATGAGGGAAAGAGGGGGTACAACTACTCCGTACAGCACAATCAGCGATGCAGGCACTCTTGTCTTGTTTGAGAGTTTGGTCCAAGGTGCATCTGCCGATAATCACTTACGCACAGGAGCTCAAACTTGGCTTCTTACCTAAGTTACAGTAAGTAACTTACCTACCTATCTTATCATGCTGGCTGCCGTTGAGTTCCATGACGCGAGCTGCGGTTGTATGGCGGGGAGAGGTTCAGAGAATGGCAACCTCGATGACATGATTCTAACAGCGTTCGAGCAGCCGATTTTCTACTTGGTAGTTCGTACTGTTGGCTGCTGCTCTGAATGAAGGTTCCTCTTCAAGCAGCCAAACAGCTGTACAGTACCTACTAGTCAGATAGAGAGGCTTTGACGGATATCTCAAGGTGTTTTGCACTGTGCGGTACCTGCAGATAATCAAATGCAGAGAGGCTCGGTCGAAGAGGAAGGAGCGAGACGGCTAGACGCACCCGCCAGAGTACCTGTTCGATGCCTGCGTGAGTTGAGGCGAGACAAGGAACATTATCAGGCCAATCCTGGCAACGCACATCTCCCTTTCCGACGACATAATTGAGAGGACCTCCCGACTCCAGAAGGACGCGGAGGGAAAGCATCCATGTCTAGGGCAGGGATGCTGACGAAAGACGGACGTCTGAAGACGCGCCAACGAGGCTAAAACTGCTACACCGGCGGGTGAAGCCAGACGCTGGCTCTGCCGATCACCGGTCTCTTCGAATAAACAAACCGACGGAGAAAGGGGGGCGAGACGCACCAATTGAAGCAAGACGCTGACAGTAGGCAGGCTCGATAACGAATGGATCGACCGCTTGTTCCTCCATCTGGTGACAATGGAAACTGGCAGTGAGCACCGCTGGCACCTCAATGGCCTTGCCCATTACAATTCATGCGAATGGAGTACTTTGTACTGGATCCTCCAACAACGTCACCCGACAGGAGGCAAACATTGCTCCGCCCATCTGCGCACGCGAGCGTTCACCTTTGCGTCTGCAGGGTCCGTCTGGAAGTGCCGCGTCTCGATGAATATGAGCTGTCCAGTACGTCCCATCAGGCGAGAGCCATGGACTGGGGCCTGGCCGCATCGCCCTTCTTCCTCACCATGATCTCGTCTTTGACAGGCGTCGAACCACAGGCGAGAATGTGCAAGCAGAATGGCCAAAGACCTGAGACATCACCGACCTCGCAAGCACAGGTTTCGCGACGCCAAGGGTCGTGCGAGGCTCGTGTCCAGCGGCAATTGCTGGCGACCCCCTGGTAGGCGGATGGTACTTCCAGAATCCGCGCTCAATCACGGCCAACACGACAGGTCCGTTAGAAAGAGTCGCGCGGGGGAGGAATGACGTCAAAGGCTCGCAACGGGCTCCTTGGTGGCTTGTTGGCTGCCATTGACCACAACAAGCGGGGGAGAAGCAAGAAGCAAGGAGAGACAAGTTGCACAACCGGGCGGCGCCTGCACTGTGCGCTCAGGGGCCCTTGGCCTCTGGCAATGTAACAGCCGCAGCAGCATCTGGAAGCGGCACCGAGCAGAGTCAATGTTTACTCTGCTGCTACCTACTTTTGGCACGGCGCATCGACATCTGGCGTCTGTGGCAGTGCCACTTTGGCAACCATGACGCCGACCTGTCATGTCGACATGCTTGATCGATTGTCATTTGGGCGCTCTCTTGACCTACGTAGTCGCGACTTGCAAAAGAAAGCCAGGTCTCTGCCGGAGATTAGCTGTCATGGCTGTTCATACAGTAACTTACAGTACTTGCGCGGATGAATAGCGTCTCCTAGTCAACTTGATGCTCCTGGGTCTCGAACCGGACGGTGGGATGCGCCTCGATGCTATGATCCGGGCACACTATCCATCACACCGAGCCATCAAACGGAAAGAAGGCGATCTAGCGGGACGTCTGTCAAGGGGCTATTGAATAGCGTCTCGTTTAGCGAGGGACGATGGTTCGACGTGAGCTTTGCGAGCTAGGACATGCGCCTTGGGGCAACCTCATTCTGTGCAGCCTCGATACCTCGATATGGATCCAGTCGAGATGCTCATCTCAACCCGAAATCAATTTCATGTCGGGCTAACATACTCGCTTCGAAGCCATTTTCGACTTCATCTCATCACATACCTACCCCGGCATCTGCAACCCCCTCAAAGTTTCTGGAACTCAACTTGCCATCGGGTGCTATTCTAGCGAGTCGACTCCCGTCTTGGGCTTGATGTGGATTACGGGGACGGAAAGGCAAGCCTCGACCCGGCAGCAGAGGGCTCTCACATGCATGAGCGGACGAGATGGGGCAACCCCGTCGATGCTGTGGCTTGAGTTTCAACCAAGGACGGAAGACCAGGGGGGACGGGGGCACGCAGCACGCAGCACGCATCCGTCTCCAAATTGGACCAAATTGCTTTGCCCTCTTGTCGAAGGGCCAATTGTCGACAAGGCCATTTCCATTCCCCAGAACGCCAACCAGAAAGGCAAGCGCTTTGCGGGGTAAATGCAGCCCCATCCGCCCTGCGCTAAGTTTCCGAAGGGGATCCATCGGCTGCAAATCCCTGATCCATGTGCTTTTAAAACGTCCATCTGCTGTATCATGAACGCGGACTCAGCAGTTACGCAGTGTGCAGCCACAAGTATGGATACATTTTCCAAAGGGCGACACAAGAGAAGTCTTGGGGGATACACCAAAAAAACAACGAGACAGACGCCAAGACTAGGACGCATCCTGACACCAACGACATGATTGCCATAAACCCCTTTCCGGTCACTGCAAATCCTCGAGAATCGGCTTCCTTCCCGTGCTACTGTACAGTACCAATGTACGGACACCTCAGACCAGGGCAATCCTAACATGGAACACCCCTGGTCTCCCCAGCTTTGATGCTTTCCATCACGCAGAGCTCATCAAACTATCCAGCTGTCCTCCCTACTTATCCCATCTTGGCCAAAAGTCTACATCAGGCGACGACGAGCCAGACTTCTCGGGTGGCATTGGTCCCTCACCTCCCTCCAACAGCTCACATTCGCGCATCCGCACGTCCACACACTCGCACAATGCGGTGCGTCAGCCAGTTGGGGCCTCTTGTCTCTCGCTTCTCAAATAAAGGCTCAAGAGGACCCTGAAACCTCATCACTCACTCAGCATGCGCCGCCAACCGTCTCCGCTCTTCACCACGGCAGCGATGCGTTGGCTATGTGCGTGCAGCCCCGTGCTTTGGTGCAACCCTGCTGCACCCCATCCTGCATGCATGCAAGTTTGCTCGTGCATACTGAACCGTACTGGATACTGCGATGCAATACCGCACAGTACAGTATGAGCAACTGCGGTGCGGGCAACCTCCGTCTGCATGCCATGCCATGCCACACTGCCGGCCTTTGCGAACCTCCGCCCCCATGCCAGATCCGGGGCCCCAATCACGTCCCTGGCCAGAATGCCGTCCCCTCCCTCCATCTTCTGTGCTTCTCATGACCGCCATGGGCCATGGACTCTCTAGAGCAAACCCCCGATCCAAACTTGGCAGTGAACGACCCGCAATCTGCCATCAATGGCAAGTGGCAATTCCTTGAAGTTGTTGGTCCGTACAGGACGACTGTCGTGACCGCCATTTTCACCGCGCTCAATCGTGGTGAATAAGCCGTCTGTAGCTATGGATCGGGAGGTGAGGCGGTCCTTTGCCAACAATAGTCTCGATCTGTTTCGCCTCTCTCTTACGAGCCAGTCGGCAAGCTAAGGGGATGCGCGTGCGAGTTACTGAGCCTCGTCTCGAAGGGGGGGAGGGGATACATCTTTAGGATCCTGCAAGCCCCCGTCCTTGCTCCGAGACCGTGTCTTCCTGACCTGGTTACTCAGGCCCTGGCGTCGTAAGCATCCCGGTCTGAAACCCCGCGATCCAGACTCTGTCGACTGTGAAGCTGCAGGATGCAGCAATCTATCTCTCAAGGAGACAAGCTACGGCGGGTGTCACGGCATTCTAGCCGTCACAATGTCGTATGTCGGCGATCCTGATGCGAGAGACCAGCTTAGAGCCGATTTCCGCGTACATTGCCATGTTCCTTGAGATCTCAAGGGGGCGACAGCGCCTCGCAGTCGCCGCGTCTCTGTCCGCAAAGTCCACATACGCCACAATCGCCCGAGTTGGTGTAGGAGCCGCCCATGCACGAGGCGCTGCCGCATCGCCAGGTCCCCGGCGTGTTTGTGGGGTCTAGCACATTGGCGCAGACGCCGCACGTGGCTGCCAACCCGATATTGGCGAAGGAGCACGCAGAACAGATCGTCGTTCCCCTGGCAGGGGGCGATATGGCTGACACGAACGACCGGTCGTTTTGTGGCTTCGACCCGGATTCCACCGCATGACCTTGACAGCGAGCCGTCAGAACGGGCATATCAGATGTGTGCGACCCATGAGGCTCGCTTTTGATTGTTTGGTTGCTGCTCGTCGAGTGTCGACTTGCCGGGGCGGCTGTCATCCCGGCCCGGGCCCGCGTGGATGTGCGTGGTATCTCGTCTAGAGAGCCCGTTCCGTCATCGCCTGGCTCGCTCTTGACCGTAACTCGGGTTGAAGATTTCGTCGTTATCGTCTTGCTGCCATCTCGCGGCTGAGAGTCTTGATCCAACGCAGCCATGTTTGACCCCGAACACTGGCGCAGTGGCGTGTGCTCGGGCGATTCCCTCTTGACCCTGCTTCTCCGAAAGACGTCCCTGAGCTGATTGAGTTCGCTCTGGACGTCGACGTCGAGGGCGTCCTCGTCGCCGCATACCTTGACCATGCCCCTGCCCTTACTGTCGACTAGGCGGGTGCCGTCGACATCGATGGCGTCTTTGGGATCGACGTCGGGCGCACTGAGATCCTCCTCGTCGCTGCCGCTTTCCGTCTCGCTTCCCACCTCGTTCTTGACGCTCGGCTTCTCCTCCTCTTTCTGCTCGAATCGGGCCAGGGCGGCAGCCGCACGCAGTTGCCGACCCCGCTCGCTGTTGGCAACTCTTGGCTTGGCCTGGATGCGTTTGCCCTTTTCCAGCTTGACCTTGGTCTCGCTATCGGCGCCCAGGGCCACGCCGCTTTCGCCAAATCGCCTGCGTATCATTCTCTCCTTTCTTTCCTGATACGTTAGGACAGGCTTCCTCTTTCTCTTCCGACTCCTCGTCCGGAACGTGCCGCCGCACAGATGCTCCGGTAGCAGATCGTTGCCGCCGATGGAATTCTTCTCCCACTCGCCCGTGGCCAGACTCGCGCCCCGGCCCCAGATGCCCTCGCCCGTGTAGCTCTCGGACCACAGCTTCTGCATCTCGGAAGCGTAGCCGTTTCGCACGGCCCAAAAGGCGCGAGAGTGGTTCATCTGCTTGCAGTGGGCAAGCTCGTGCATCATGACCATCTGGACGTACTCGAACGGCAGCCAGCGGCCGGTCGAGGGGGGCTTGAGGACCAGCTGAATGACCTCGCCGGCGTTGAAGTTGCGGCCGACGAACTCGCGGTTGGGCTCGTACTCTTCGAGGGACATGACGTAGAGGTGGTGCTTGCGCATGATGGGGACTGCAGGTCGCCGAGGGCCATGATCGTCAGCCGTGACGGTCGGGGTGGCAAGAGCATCGCCATGTCATGAAAACGTACCGCATTGCGCGGCTATCCGCTCGAGGAAGTCTTGGGCGATGCCCACGCTCGGTCCGGGCAGCGGCTTGATGAAGACAATATTTGGGTTCGGCTGCGACTTTCTCGCGTTGAGGCGCTGGATGCCCCACGGCATGGCGATCCCGTGCTCGGTCGACCGTCGGGACTCGACTCTTGTAAGTCTGTCGTCGTATGTACCGACGTATTTGCGGCGAAGATTGTGCGTTTCGAGGGAGTGCGCTATGTATTCATGTCCATCCTTTTCTGAACTTTTCCGTCACGTTGTTTTGCGAGGGATTCCATGCAAACAGTGTCAAGACTTGGGAGGAGCAAGCGTAAGTCACGTTGACCAAGTAAGTCGCTGACGTGACTGGGGAACGTGGCGAGGACGGGACGCCCGACACGAAGTCAGGTGACTTTGGTCGAAGCACTTACACTCCCCAAGCCGAAGCTGCAAGGACGCCAAGAAAGAAATAAGGCTACGATACACCCCTTGATATTTGAATTGCTTATTATGTTGAACCGCAATAAATCTGAGAAGCATATTTTGGGTTCTGTTTAAGATAGAAAGATCCTTCGAGGGTTATTGCATGGAAAATAACACTATCTACAGGGTAGGCTCGGCGCCTCTCGGTAGTACCCATTTCTACCCAAATGCTTATTTCTGAGATACTCGACTGGGTTCTCGTGGGTTGTTTCACAACTGTGATTCCCATGGGTACCCATGGGCGCCTGCCAAGATCATGACTTATGGGTACCCATGGGTGGCCACGGGTACCCAAACCGTGACACTACCTGAGTACTTCGTACTTCAGGCTCGATTAGGGAATGGCAATTGCGATCGCGATGAACCTATTTTCCTGCGGCATTGTCAAAGCTCGATGGTGACTTGCACTCCGTGCTCTCACTACCTAAGGTACGAATCGGCGAGGAGGGCTCATTATGCGTTAAGCAACATTGCCCTGGAGAGTCGCGAAATATGCGTCTCTCTCAAGGTACTCTAGATTCATCAAGTCGAGTTTCTATGGACATGATATGCTATGCTCATGAGGTTGAGACCATCGTCTTATGCATGTTCTTGGTTTACACTCAGTAAACCTCCAAATAATCACATCCATCTCCCCTAGTCTATCGCCGATGATGATGCCGTCTCTCCCGAAAAACGCCTTCATGATGCTTGCGCCTCCCCGCCTCCTCTGGCCTCTTGCCTCGCCTCGACGTTGGCAATGGCACTCTGCACCGCGCTCGTCAGGTCCACGTGGAACAGGGGCTTGTCCACGGCCTGGATGGCTGCACCTCTCCTTCGCTGCTTGAGCTCGGCCGGCTGTGCCTTCTCGCCGGCCTTTGGCGAGGATGCCTCGGACGAGTCGGTCAGGTCGTCGCCGCTGCACCCATCTTTGGCCATCTCCTCGTCGTCGAGCCAGCGGGGTATCGTGCACGAGTGTCGCTTGTTCGCGGTATCTTCTGCCACGGCCGCGGCCGAGTCCTTGCCCCCGATCTCGGCGACGCTGAAGATAGACCGCCAGCGGTGCCGCGTGCCGTCGCCAGGAATCGTGGGAACCCCGAACCCGCCCGAAGCGAGAGCTCGTTTCGTCCACCTGTTGTTGATGCACGCAATGTGCCAGTCGACCACCTCGGGTGCCGTGTACAGGTCGAGCTGGTTCCGAACATCGATTAGCCGCTGCACCGATGTAATATCGACGTTGTTGACGGAACTGAAGTCGAGGATGATCGCTTTTAGAGTTGGATGTTCATCTTCGCTCCGGTCCACGCGAGACTTTGATGTTCTCCGAGAGCCGGGATTGTTCCACGGTCTGTCACCGGGCCGTTGGTACTTTTCCGGACTCGTTCGGCATGTGTGTTTGAAGATAAACTCCGTCAAATAGTCCAACGAGAAATTCGCATTCGGGTAGTTGAATCCCTCGGAAAAGCGGTAGATGAATATCCCAGGGTAGGGACTTTCGACCTCGACCTCCGGATTCGATCCATCCCCGTGGTCGAGCGGCAAGAAGACGTTTCGGGCCGCGTTGTCGAGAGGATCATTGAAAGTTCCGTATTCTCCAACTGTCTTCTTCGGGTCGTCCCCGATGACGTGGTCGCCCAACACGGAGTGTACTCGGACTTTGCCAAGAAAGCGGCCGCGCGCCTTCAGGATTCGGTAGAGAAGGATGGCCAATGAAATACCAACGGTCGCGTATAGCCCGTCTTCGATGTTATCGAAGACACTGACGAAAACGCCGACGAAGAATACAAAGACTTCTAATGGAGAGACCCTCCAAAACTGATAAACAGTATTGGGGGGCGTGATGAGGTCGCCGACAGCGTGGATAATGACGGCCGACAGCGTGGCGTTGGGTATAAAGAAGAAAACGCCAGTCAACAGATATGTCGCAAAGAGAACGACAAGACCTGAGACAAGGCCGCCCGCAGGGGTCCGGACCCCGGCTTTGGAGTTAACGGCCGTTCGACTGAAGGACCCGGTGGACGGGTATGCGCCGAGAAAAGGACCCAGCATGTTGGTCACGCCAATAGCCACCATCTCCTGGGAGGGGTCAATAGCATAGTTGTTCACTCTTCCAAAGGATTTGCTGATGGCGATGTGCTCTACGAGCATGACAATGACAGTAGCCGGGAGGTGAGAGCCGAACTGAGAAAGTACGCTGGTAGGCAGCTCCGGCACGCCGGCATGTCGAAAACCTAGATGTTATGCCGTTAGAACTACGAGTCTCCGTCATCACCTCGACATCGGCAAGGCTTACCTTTTGGCACGTTTCCGAGAAACCTGAAAGCCGGATTATCTCTCCGATGCATGTTGACCAGCCAGCTGATCAGAGTGTATAGCACAATGATGACGACTGTGCGCATCGTGTTGGCAAAGAAGATTACGCGCTTGTGTCGTGGGAATCTTTCCGCCGCCCTAGTTAGGGTATATCGGATGAGGTAGAGGGCGAAAAGCGCAGTAAGCCCCATGGCAGCGTCGAGCTTGGCGTTGGGCAAGTTCTTGAGTGTATTGATGATGACCTGATATGGCGAATCTCTGTTGGAGAAGCCGGTGACGCCAAGGAGGGCGGGAAGCTGGCTGACGGCAATAGTGATGGCGGATCCAGTCATGAAGGCCGACAAGGAGGTGATGGAGATGAGATCGACGATCCAGCCACACCGGAGCAGGCCAATAGCGAGGACAATGCACCCTGCTATAAGTGAGAGAGCCGATGCAACGACGTGGGGCGGTATATCCTTGGTGTCTGGATGGGAGACGACATCCTCAACGACAGATCCGACGACCGTTGACAGGACCGCGACCGGACCTATAGATATGTCCTTGGAGGTGCCGAATACCCAATAAATGATGACGCCCATGAATGAAGAATACAGACCAAACTGCGGCTCCAGCTTGGCCAATGAAGCATAAGCCATGCCTTGGGGAACCACCACGGCACCAATGGTTAGGCCTGCGACCAAATCGCCAGCGAGCCATTGCAGGTTATAGTGCTGTATCCAGGAGAGGAAGGGGAAGAGAGATTTGGTGTATTTCGCTGCGGCATCCGCAGAAGGCAGTTGCGCTCTGAGCCATTCGGCGGATGTCGGAGGACCTTCGACGAAGCTATCGCGGCTGTCAGCCGAGTTGACCGACTCGCCCCGGGTGACATATTGGTCGACGTCTCGACTGGGGTTTTCGAGTTTGATGCCGAGAGCTTGGGCCAGAGCATGGCCGACCTTTGTTGCGAAAGGCGCCATGAAGCAAAATGAGATGTTGAGCCGGGACACTGAGGGGCGACGAGGCGGAAGGTTTTGTCTATGGGTCCATGATCCTGGGAAAGTATAATGACAGACACGAGGTGCGGGTGTGCCTGTCTGCTCAAGAAGCTGCAACAAAAGCAGGCCGGATCCGTGATTAGGATTCTAGCTGAGCGCACTGCCGGCCGCCGCCGCACGAGAGACTTGTAAATGCACGGGATAGAGGATGCGAGCGATCCAACAGGCGTTCACACCAACGGGGTCAGAGCAATAAGCGTCTGAGAAGTCTCAGATACCACGCAGATATCACGAGGAGCAGGGAAGAGTAAGGGAAGTAGCAAGACGTTGGTGTGAAAGAAAAGTTAACAAGGTCGGTTTGGGAATAGACCGTCTTGAGGGCAGAGACATTATACAAGTGCAGGAAACGGAGGTGGCCTAGGACAACAAGTAACGGGAAATTCAAGAGCAAACAGGAACAATGACGCCTGTGGCCCCGTAGTTGACGGGTCTCTGCCGAGCGTCCGGGTTATGCGGTTCCTTGTCCGAGCTCCTCGCACCCAAAGAATCGACTTCTGACGGGGTAATTACTGTTCCCGGGTCGGTCGGCGATGGAGCCCCTCGGAAGCGCTTGAGGCGCCTTGCAGGGGGGTCGACGAACAACCGCGGGGGATCTGCGCCGGAGCCCTGAAGATGCTAAGACTGGCCGCTGTAGGAGAAAGGGGCAGTCCGTGAGGAGAGAGAGATGTTTGCGCCAATTACTAGAGGAAGAGCTGAGGTAAAGGCTGATGGCGATACTGGAATGCGGTGTCTGGGATTGTTAATTTAAGACATTTGCCCCGGAACGGCAAGTGGCGTCTCAGTCTCCTTCGAATGCGTGAGGAGTGGCTTCTTCCACTTGGACGCATCAGTATTTGTGATTGCCGTTCTGCTGGCCCGACCGAGTTCTTGGTCATCTGCTGAAGAAGAAGAAGCACATATTCGTCGGCCTATGTGTAAGGCAATTGCCGACTAATTTGACACGATCCCGTTAAAGCCAAAGTCTCCTAGCGCAGTTTGTAAGTCGAGAATCCTCTCTTCCAATGCTGTAGCCAGCAGAGCGTTTGTGTTTCCCCGAGGGTGGACAGCCAAACGGCGTGGGACTGGAGTGGATAGAGCCGTCGTCATTGCGTGATTGCGCTCGTGCTCCGCACCCCCAATCATTTCTCATGATTCGCCTCGTGGGCCATGCCGGATGATGCAATCAGCCGCCGCCTTGCACGGAGAGGCGTACCGACAACGGCACAGTGAGCGACTTGGTAAGGAGAGGGAAAACGGGCCGACGCCGAGCCTTGTTAGCGCGGCATTTTGTTGTCTGCGATTCTGGTTCTCCGTGACAGCGGACGCTGCACGTGCCGTCCATGTACAGACCGAGCGGCGGCTATAACGGCAAGTCTGTATCACGCAGGCCACAGGCCGATTGAGGTTGTCAGCTTCTTATTCAGCCGCCATCCCTCCTGTCCCCTTTGATGTGGATTGTGCTGACACTGGCAAGATCTAATATTTGATTCGATTTTCTCGAGATGCCCAGTCGGCTGTAGGGTAGAGCTGCTTAGACCAGACTGACTCGTGTAATCGGTGCTAGGTCCCGGTCATACGAGCCGGGTAGATGTTAGCCTCAAGCGTGGAATCGACACGGTTGTATTGATCCAGATGTGCGATCTTCTTGCATTGTTGTCGAATAGCCCTGGAAGACTTGAGGTGTCGGCATCGGCGCTTCCTGTCTCCGTTGGGCTGACGTTGCTGCCGTACCCAGCGCGCCTGCCAAAACCCAACACCTGTGCTGTTTCCTTCCCCGCAAACTGCAAGCTCCCGCCCGGAAGGTTCGTTTTTACAGTACCATTTCGTACCTGTCAAATCGAACCTGATATACGAAGTACTGTACATTTATTTACAGTGGTTTTTACTGCATCGAACGCGACTTGACGCCCAAGACATTTTTCAAAGTGACTTCTGATCTAACACATCATATGCGTGTAATGTCTCAACCTAAGCGCAAAAGTGTCGCAGGGCGTCAAAGCCAGAATCCCAAGATATAAAAAAATGCGGCTCCAGCACGCGAAACCCACGCGACTTTGCGCGCTGGGGGGTGATAGCTTCCCTGATATCGTGCAAGCAGCCTCAGTGCTCACCAGTGTGGAGGACTTAGTATCGCCTGGGTACACATGCAGGAACATCATCACGTTTGCCCCGCCACGAGGCGTCCCCAGAAATACCTGCAGAGTACCCGCGCACACCTCCTTGTCCTTTCCTGAGCCGTGGTCGCACAGCGCAAAGGTGCATCCGCAACGACCAAGGAAGCTGCGAAACCCAGCCTCCTCTTCCTCCAACTGAATGCTGTCCCGCCGCTCCCCCCCTCAATGATACCGTCGGCCAATCTCGACAATCATCGCCAACGCACACTCCGCATCAAGTCCAGAGCGTCGTCACGGGCCCCTCTCCATTGCCATGCTCTCCGTCCAATCGACGCGCCGTCATGCCTAGCTCATCGGGGCAAGTCCCGTCTCCCTCTCCGCCATCATCGTCGTCGCCTCATCAATATCATCCACATCATCATCACCCGTCCGTTCACTACAGCAACTCCCCCGCCGCCGCTGCTGCCGGGGACGTCCAACCACCGCCTTCGCCTAGGACCCATCGGGCTCTACGGAGGTTGCAGTCGGCGCACTCGCTCGGCGCATCGCGCATCGCGCATCAAAGCTCCCTCATTACTCAGCAGCGCCGCGACCTTCATCACCATGCTTCCCCAACCAGGGACTCGAGCGCCCCCGTTACTCGCTCGCCTCAGCGCTCACGCGCATACAGCGACGCGCCGTCTCCTCTGGGCTCCGACGCCGCCGTTGCCGCCTCGTCGGCCTTCAAGCGATCAAACATGAAGAAGCCAGTCTTCTCGCATGGCCACTTGTCACTGCAGCAAATCATCCGCGAAGGACCCAACGACGACGATTATTCTGGCGCCCTTGAGAGCGCGAGATGGAAGGTCGTCGACGAAGGCATAAAGAGTGCCGAGGATGGGATGGTACGTTGAATTCCCCCGCCTGGATGAAACAGCCTTACAAGCTCCAGGCTGATACCACCCACAAGTCGACGTTGAGAATCTACGTATGGCTGGTGCTTCTCGACGCCCCCATCATGTCGACTGACGAATACCTCTCCCTCATCCACCGCGGCGCGTCTCCTGCGTACTCCAAAATTCGCAACGATACCTTCCGCACACTCACCACCGACCCCCTTTTCCGGAGACGTGTCAGCGAGGCCAGCCTCATCCGACTGCTCAACGCCATTGCTTGGAAGCTGCACGACGCTAAAGGCGATCAGCGCTCCAGTCGACCGAGCAGCCGGCATTCTTCGCATCCCCGCGACAGCTTGGTAGGGAGCGTATCGGGTCATTCCCAAGCCAGTATGACCCCATTTGCGAATCCGACTGTGCCATGGAGTGAACTGACAATTCTGGTACAGAATCGAGCGCAGGCCCGGAGCCGGGTACATACGTTCAAGGGATGAACGTGCTGGCTGCGCCCTTTCTCTACGCTGCCCGTAGTGAAGCCGAAGCATTTGTCGCCTTCTACTCCCTGCTCACACGCGAGTGCCCAGCTTACATCCGAGGGGCCATGGATGGCGTCCATCGCGGTCTTGCCCTCGTCGACAAGGTGCTGGCCATTGTTGATCCGAAGCTGAGTTTGTACCTCACGGCAAAGGGGCTCTCGGCCGAGATCTATGCCTTTCCTTCCGTCCTGACCTTGTGTGCATGCACGCCGCCCCTGCCCGAGGTGCTGCGGCTCTGGGACTTTCTCTTCGCATACGGACCCCATATAAATATCGTCTGCATCGTGGCTCAGCTCACAATCATGCGGGCGCAGATTCTCCAGTCTCCGAGGTCAGTTTTTTTGTTTATACTTCATCTGAGCTCCCTTGCGTCGTGCCAACTGACACGGCCACAGTCCCAACAAGGTGCTTCGCTCCTTTCCGCAGCTCCACGCAGACCTCGTCAAGAGCGTCACCATTGGCATCATCAAGAAGATCCCCGACGACGTGTATGCCGAGATCGTCTCGCACGCGTTGTAGGCGACTAGCCCTCCGCCCTCGGATCTCTGACGCATCCGGACTTGGAAGGGAACCCTCCAGCCTGGCATGAAGAAAATGAAGTGTTTCTTTCTTTCTTTGACATGTACGATGATGAATTGCACGGCGCCCTCACGACGACGAATCACGACGACAGAGTCCCCATTTGAGAAACGAAAAGGGACAGCCAGCGCTTCGACGGCATAGCGCGTTCCCTTTTTTTTTCCGCAACCGACTTCACGATAATTTTTACGCGAGTTATCGTGTGTGTTTTTGTGAGAGTCTGTTGGCGGATCAAAAAAAAGGGGGAAAAGAAAGTGTAAAACTAGATTATGTTTACGAACTACAATGACGTATGTCCTGGGGAATTTTGTTGATTTCCTCCTTTCTTATCAAGTCACTACTGTACTACCTTTTAATGAGAGAGATGGGAGAGATGGTCGGAAGAGATGAGTCGGGGATAAGGGTCTACAGTTATCGTGTCAGGCATGGAGCATGATTGGCCGGCTTCTTTCTAATACCACTTATTCATGCGCGTCGTCCTCATCTAGGAAGTAGGGAAAATCTCTGGCCCTTTGTTGTCTTTGTATGGGGCACGAAGCGAGTCGTGCACTTGGGCCTCGGGTGGTCCTGTTCCGATATTGCAGATATTCATTTCAAACTAGACATACAGTACAGTACGTGAATGAGTTTGCTAGCGTACCTAAGATTGCGGCTTCTTCTTTACGGGGTATCCCAAGATGAGTGTTTTTTTTTTTTCAGATATCTGGTGCATGAAGATTGCTACTTCCCTATGCAAGATTTGTATCTTCATCAAACAAAATCTACTTTCCCGTGTGAAGTATGAACAATATGGGGACAGTGAGCGTCTTGTGTAAGTCAATATCGTCTCAGTCATATACACTCCGCGTGACTCGACATGTGGAGTGATGTTAAGCTTGACCCAAGGCATCCCATCCAGTCCCTACGCAACACCCACTTGGTGCCGACAGACTCGCCGCGGTCAGGCAGCTCGCGGTTCCGTCCTCGCTGACCCTCTTCTAGTCTAAGCCAAAACTCCGTGGCCCAAGATGTCATACCAGGCCTCGACCATTTCCACCGACCTGCAAAGACATCCTATGGCCAGATGCAATAACCCTGTCAGCAGGGCATACAAAGGAGATAATTTAGGTGTATGTGCAATCAAACTCGCTTATAAGATGGAAAAGACGCAGCTCTGCGCGACATTCGGCCAGCTTCAATAGGCGGGGCATCCGCCCTCTGCGCGATGAAAGGCATTGGCGAAGAACTGCTGCATCGCTGTGTAGTGAAAGAGAATGCCGCCCAAAACGGCGGCGTGCCAGAGATTGTGGCTTCCTCCAATATAATCAAAGACGCCAGGGAACCATCTCTCGGGTATCTTGCTTCCATAGACGATGGCGCCGCCGAGATAGACGAAAAGAGACTTGAGAATCGGCGAATAGAAGTTGACGACGAATTCGGATCCGTGCGTCCAGAGGAGCTGCAGAACGGGAGTTGAGCCAGTCAAGACGAGGCCGACGTAGAAGGCTACCCTCGCCCAAGCCATGTCGGCGCCATTAAAGGTCGGATGCCACGGCAGAACGACGCCACCAACACCGAGGAGCGCAGTCAAGGTCATATATATCCAGCGGCTCAGCGGGTCGCAATAGAAGGCCGTGTACTCGGTGGTCAGGATCGAAGCTGCGATGAGAAGGGAAATGCCGGTGTAGTCTACACAGGCGAAGATAGATATTGCATTGACGTCGGCAACAGCGTTCATCGTGTGCCATATAATCGAGCATACAAGTGTCAGGCACGCCGTCACGAAGAAAACAGCCGCCACCAGAATGTCGCCCGTGGTGCTGAGTCCAAAATTGACGCTGCTGGGATAGAAGTAAAAGGCGACAGAAAGGACGAGGACGAGGCCAACAGCGTGAGACCAGATATTGAAGGTTTCGTTGGAGATGTTGAACATTGATAGCACGCATTCGAGCTTCGTCTCAGTGAAGCGGTAGCCCTTCAAGATGTGTGGGTTGTTGCGCCAGGGCATGGGAAGGTCGTCATAGAGAAGCAGGCGCCTCTCTCGCGCCAGGGCGATGGCGTGTTGGATATGCTCCTCGAGGGACTGAGCTGCTCGTCGAGCCCTTTCGAACCCTTCATCGACAACTTCCTTGGCACGTTCGATGCCTTCGTTTGCGACTCGTCGACCTTCATCCATGAATGCCTCGGCGGCGGTGGCGGCGTTTGCGAGACCCTGCTCGCGCAGCTTATAGGCCCGGACCTCGAACTCGGAAAGCATACTCTCCAGTAGATCGATGGCGACTCGTGCCTTCTCATTGAGGGATTCAGTCGCCTCGAGCGTCTCCTGGTAGCGCGTCTCGAGGGTTTCAATCATTACTTGCAGCCTGCGACGACCAGCGCCGATTACCTCCTCGGAAGCTTGGGAACATCTTGATCGCACAGCCTGAAGAGTGGAAAAGGCACGAGAGAAGCTCAGGTCCTTTCCCAAGTCGCCGTAGCTCTCTATGAACTCGAGGCGCCGCTCAAGCTCCGTGAGAAACAAGTCGACCTTGAGCAGGAGGCCGTCTTCGTTATCCATGAAAGTTTCGGCGATGGATTTCCGTCGCGGGAGGAAGAATGAATGTCTGCGCCGGGGTGCTACTCTCGCTCCGTCAAGGCGATCCGCGCCGGAAGCCACTGCCAAGCCATCGTCGTCGCGCGACTGGTAGGCGCAAGCCGACATGAGAGCGGCCGTCATGTCGGCCATGGCATGTATATTTTCTGCTGTCGAGCAGCACGAATGGTGGGAAGTTATTCAGTCATGCGGAAGGAAAGTCATGAGTGTCGACCAGGGAGAGACTGATGATTTATGAGCGTCATGAAGTTGTCAAGGAGATGGGCGCAAGGTCGCACTGGCTTGCGGGACGTTTCGGGCTTACGCTGATGAAGTTGGGGTGGCGGGACCGACCGCTGTCGGAGACGAGTGCTGATTGGCTCTGAAAGCCGAAAGAGGGTTTGACTTGTGAAGGAGGAGAGTTGCCAAGCGGAGAGCCGGATCCATGAGACTTGAGGCTACTGTGCTGTGCTGTTACATGGGGGGTGAGAGTCAAGGAGCAGCGAATGTATGGCAGCTTGTCAAAGATTTATTCCCGCTCGTTTTGAAGGAAAGAGGTGGTGTCTTAGTTCTTAGTGAGAGAGGAAGCGGCCGCGGATCCCACCTGCCGGGCCAACAACAAGCGAGACATGCGCCGAAGCAGGTACTGACTGTACAGTACTTTACAGTACAAAACAGGTCTATGGACAGCGGTACCTCGCCGCACACGGCTTCTGGTCAGGTACTTTTTGTTTTGTACCTTGCACTCGTTCATTGGTTTGCTTGGCGGGCAGCTTTTGCGTGTTTTGAATCCTGGGGTGCTCAGCATTGTGAGAAAGGTTTCGTTGACTGGAGGCCGGGCGCCGCCCAGCGCCTGCGGGCCGGCGGAAACGAGGTGCTTGGGCTTCCAACGTTGTCCGCCTACCTTATTGTGCTATACAGACGTGACTTACCCACCATGTGAGTTGACAACAAAGGAGTCAAAGTCACAATCATGCCTGCCTGAAGGTCACAGCAATTGGGGTCACGTTGGCCGCTCGCCCCCGCCAAACAAGGGCGGGCGCATGCTACAGCTTGACTCTGTTTTGATTTGGTGCAAATGAACGGGCCCGTACGAAGTACTCACTGTACTGTAGATTGGTGCCGTGAACGTCAGTTCTAATTCAGTGAATCATCTCCCGGATCTCGCCTGAATTTGCACGCCGCGAAGTCGGGGCGAGACACCTTGGCCCATTGCGGCTTCCTTTAAGTTAGTGCTTGGGCTATTCCGTACCTTATGCTAGTATGCTACCTACTGTACGAACCAGCCTTGCCTGCATCATCTCGCAACCGCATCCATCTCGGAACGGCAAGAAAGCAACCTCAACTGTTGGCACCCGACAGACCCCTGCTGGTTCACTGCACCGTCATGGTCCACGGATCGTGGGGGCCGTGCGGCACTGCGTCCCAGTTTGGCTCGCTCGGAATCAGCGCCGACGCTCAGCCTGTCGCTTACTAAGGGCACGGGTCATCCGCTGCGCTCGGGCTGTTTTGAAGGCTGGTGATGCTCCCTCCCGTCCAGCCGCGGAGGAATTGGAGCACATTTCGAAAAGGTCATTTGATCGTACAGCATGCGGTTTCTGCATACAGTTCTTTACTAGAAAATATACGCGTAAAGCCTGATCAATCTGGTTCACTCCATCTTATGGTGCGGTCAAAGCGTGACCAAACACGCGCACTTACAAAGAGACCCGAGTATCAGATGTTATCACGAGAATGAGATAACTCATATGCATTGGATGCTAAAGCGAAATGTAGCATGCGGTGCTGTGAAATCGATCTCCTTGCATGTCTTTGTTCAAAGTTCTCCATGTTGCTATTGTTTGGCAGCCTGTAATTGTCGCGGCGCGGCTATTGTCTAGAAATCCGGCCGATTGTACTGTAGGCCTACGCCGAGCTTTACCCAGCTCCATCTGCCTTCAGTTTGCTGCTCCTCACCCATCACAACCATCTCCAACTCAAACCACCAGCTTTGACAGCATCGCCGACAGCACGCACGTCCTCTCGCTCATCATGTCTGTGGACAAAATAGTAACCGATTCGACCCTCAACATCGTCCTGCAAATTTCGGATCAGGCCCGTGACCAAGCCCAGGCGCTCCTCCGCCTCGTCGACCGCGCTCGGGAAGGCCGCCCATCGGCCGAGCTCCAGGCCGACATCGCCAAGCAGCAGAAGCACCTCTTCACCAGTATCTCCCATCTGCGCGGCCTGCATCGCACCGCCTGCATCGCCGCCCGCGACACCAAATCGCGCACCTCAGAAGCTCGCCAGGAGGTTGATCGCCTGCACCTGCAGCTGCAGAACCTCTACTACGAGCAGCACCATCTCCAGGGCGAAATTTCGGCCTGCGAGTCTTACGAGTGCGTCGTCAAACTCCCCTCCTATTTGTTATACGTCCGAAAGCTGACTTGAAGCGCAGCCACAAGTACACTCAGCTTCCGCTCATTTCCGTCGACGAGTTCCTCGCCCAGCACCCCGAGCATGTCGATCTCGGCGAGAATGAGCTCATGGTTGCTCGAATCGACCATGAGCGTGCCGAGCGTGAGGCTCTTGAGCAGCAGAGACAAGAGCTTCTCAAGCGCAAGCAGAAATTGATTGCCGACAACAAACGTCGCAAGGACGATCTGGCCAACCTGGATCAGGACCTGGAGAAGTTCATTGATGTAAGGACCGCACGAATTATGGCTCTCGTCCAAAATTGCTCACTAGGAACGCGTAGGCTGCGAAACCCATCATGGAACTGTTCGAAAAGGCGCCTTGAGTCGCAACTTCTAGCTGCTCGGGTGCAAGAGCACATTTCGGCCAGCAACACCTCGGCTCCGGCATTGAGATTCAGCAATGTGCTATTCAAGTCACCAAAGCGTCCAAAGATCACCTGAGAGATCAGGCTGAAACGCAAGCTCTCTGCTTGGACAGCATTCTCGTCATCGAGCTCGATTAGAGCTTAATACGGGCCGCAGCTATGATGGGCGCGGTCCTGCCCGGGCTCGGTTCCTTGAACACGAAATCACAGTGTGTTGAACGCTGGCTGGCAGCTGTTCTCAACACACATTTACCGTCCAATTTTCCATTGGCCCCAATCTGCATCCGGGCAAAAGGTCGATGTTGGTTCTTTCCTGCCAGCGGCCACGTTGCAAGATTGCCTCACAAAGAAGTCCGGCTGCAGGAACAGTCGTTGCATCATCTCCCAGCAAGCAGTATTTGTATCTCAACAAGGAGACACACGGTCTTTCAATCAACGAAACCACGCAAATCGATACTTACGGTTCAGATCGACCACTACATGTAGGTACGTAGGCCAAATTCGGCGCCATCCGTGCGTGGGGAGCCGAGGACGGCCTCAAGCCGGGCAAGGCTGAAGGTGGCTTTCGATGAGAAAGGAGGGTTACGAAAGAGGCGTATGTCGAGCTTGGATCGAGGGCTGCAGGCATACCTTTAGCGCCTTTGTCCCAGCCGAATGGGTGCGGCTTCTTCGGCTGCCATTGGCCATTTGTGCTGCGCCAGATATCAGTGGCAGGACACGAGGATGACATCTGCTATAGGCTCCCGACTGGCACTCTGAGCCAATCTGATGCTAGCTTCCTGCTGGTGCAGTTGAGCCATCGGAGGTGAAGATTGGGAGAGGCATTCATGTTGAGGGAAGACGGGGAAATGGGCTTAGGAAACATGGGTGACATCGCGACAAGTCGTTACTACCTAGTAGTTAGGAAAGAGACTTAGTCAAGAGTGACAATGCAAAATCACATTTCGATGAAGAGAATCTTGTCATGATTCCGATACTTGGTACTGGACATGATGTCGGCCCGCGTACTGTGTCGTACTGGATACATTGACTCGATACCGAGTGGGAGGTATGGTGCAGCCCTACGAGGCAAGCCAGGGCGTCCAGGATTCCCCGGTCGGAGGCACGCAACTACGTCCTCGTACCCTCCAAGCCCATCCACATCAACATCCACATCCACATCAAATTGTATTGCCATGAATTGTCCCTTTTGTACACATACACAGCATTATGTGCGATAAAACTCACAAGTCGATGGAGTACACTTTGTAAATTGCGTATACTGGGTACGGAGTACTAAAAGTTGTACGGAATTGCAATCTCGCAGACGGGATGCAACATGGAGAGAAAGGAGATGAGATATTCGTACTCTGAGAAAAAAACAACAAATCATGAATCAGCGAGAAGACGATGAAGAAGAAAAAGAAACAAAAAAAGAAGGACATGAAGAGGCCGACTGTCCTTAGGCTCGCCGGTAATTCTCGTGAAGGGTGGAAGGCCGATGGACTGACTGGTCGATGACGAAGTCGCGTCCCAGCGCCGCCACGTGAAACCAGTGCCGCATTCCTCCAAATCACGTAGTGTATGTTGCGGCTCCCAGCAAAGATAGTCCTCGGGCGGATTGACGCTTTGTTGGCTGCACATTGTCCGCGTAATGTATCTGTAGCATACCGCGGTTTCCTTGCCTGCCAAAGTTTGCGCCAGTCGCACTGGCTTCAGGTACGCGCGGAAGGCGGCACCAAAGGCAATAGAGTTCGATGCATCCCCTCCAAAGGCCTAGAAAGTTACAAGAGAAGTCAAGGCCAGCAAAGAAATAGGTACCATGGCAAGGTAGGTAGGTACGTCTTCCACTTCTGTGCGGAGAAAGAACCCCGAATAAACCAGATAGCCCCTGCCATGGGGATTCAGCGATTGCCATGAGCACGACCTTTCTCGCTTGCGACTACCGGGCGTCGCGTAGGTGCTCTGCGAGGATTTGCACCCGTGACATAACGTTACTGGACGGATGCTTAGGCTTCTGTCGTGACGACGTATGGCAGAAGGAGTCCTCGCCAAGCAATAAGCTCGAGAAACTTGACACGCGCTCAAGTCTTCCCCATCCGTGCTATCTGTCCAAGCTGGATGCCTAGATATCCGAGAGCTGAAGTCGCCACGGGCGGCGATGTGGGGGGAGCTTTCCTAACTGATCGGCCATTTCGTGCTGCTCCCTCTGCTTTCACATGAAGAAAAAAGGCATCCACGTGCAGATGGGCATTAACTTAAAGCCAAACCGACAAAAGCGCACTTTGCTAAATCTCTAGGCGTTCTGGAGGCGGTCAAAGGAGGAAACGTCATGACGTGGGCAGGATACAGTACTGTACGTTGGCTTTCACGGCGGCTGTTGGCCCGTCAGCTGGCGTAGTCGATCGAATTTCCCAGCACAATCAGCACTTGCAGCAAGACGCGGCTTCGCTTCTTACCCGTGGCTGGGTTGGGATGCGCCCCGTACTAATGCAGATGATGATGGCTTGCTGGTCCTGACATGAGTCTAGATGCAGCCTGCGAGTTGCTAGCAGAGAGCACAATGCAAGTAACGCCCCCCCTCTTCTGAATGGCTTGGCTTAGCTGCTAGCATTCATGGGTGGTGAGGATCACGAGAGCGGTCTGTACAATGAGTTACATACGCAGAAGAGACGGCATCGAGAACGAGCACGATTCATCAAGTGCGTCAGCGTGTCCCTCGCTGCATTGTACAGTATGTACGTTCAATACCGCGCTCGGTAGGTACGAACTGCGAATGTCTGCAGGCAATCGTGCAGACAGCCAGTCAATGGACGCGCGACTCCTTGTGCGAGGGAGTTCCGACGACTTTCTTGACGAACAAGGTCCCCCTTTGATGCAATCGCGGTCGCAGCGAGGGCGCAACGCTGCATGTCAAGCTGGAAGCGATTGGTGTGCCGTGCATGTGCGTACGTGGCACATGTGCCTTTTCTTTCTTTCTTTCTGAGCTGTGACTCGAGATTTCTCATGGAGCCTGGCTCAGAGATTGACTGACAGGCAAGCCGGACTCCAAAAGTTAAATTACAGTCGGTAACTTAGCATCTTTCCCCAGCTAGACGCGCCGGAGAAGTCGTCGTCGACCACGAGCCACATTTCCTGCAGCGCAGCGGCCTTGGCGAGTATCGGGTCGAGCCACTAGGCGAGTTAGCTGCTCAGTGGATTGTGCCTGCCCGCGATCAGGCCCGGGCTTGTCCATCGATGGGCCCCCCCCATGTCCCCGGCTCGACGCCAGGCGTTGTTCTAACGTCACCCCCACACCCCCTTGCTGGTGCTCCCCACCATCATCATCCAGGTACCCGACGGGGGGCCCCGACAAGCCACCCACGCGCCACGGTACGTAAGTTACTTTGTCCTCTGCGAACCGCGTTTTATGTCTCTCTCTGTGTGTATGTGTGTGTTTTTCGCCAGGCAGTGGTTCAAGACAACGACTTGATGGGGGGGAAGAAAGGCAAAGCCGTGCTGGGGCTTCGGGTGCCCGTCACATCGCCCCAGATTGCCCCAAGCGGGCAAGTTGAGAACAAGGAGGCAGGTTTCGGCCCCGAACAGATGCACGCAATTTGCAACACCAGGAGCGATATGCGAGCCCCTGCCTCGGTTCAGGCAGCGCGAGCACGGTAATGTGCTGAGCGATGCTCAATTACCTTGCGTACCCACGGTACTGCGCAAGATTAGGAAATACCTCGCTCTGAATCCGAACAGCATCACAGCCTGCATCCACTCTGCACTCCATGTCGCCTTTTCGCCCACTTTGCAGTTGATATTGATACGTATTGCCAAGCTCAGCATCGCAGCCCGGGTCTGTTGGTTGCTTTCGCACTTTCATCGGAGACAAGACGAATTGCGTGCCGTGAAGCCGCGGCAAGCGAGGGCCTGAGCATCAGCCTGCTGGAATACTGCACATCACGTTAGATGACACGTCGAGAGGTGAAGAAAGATGAACATATGTACAGTAAGCCCGCCCGTCTGCTTGTCTCGTCTTTCCAGTACCTACCTTGCGAACGAACATGCGTAGCGCGTACAGTAACTTAACTCACAGCACAGAATGCAAGCGTATGCAGAGGAAGAATAAAGGATAGCCTACTACTTCGTACTAAGGTACTTGCCTAGGGGCGAAAGGCGACCATCCGAACCACAACTGGCACTAGACTAGGAACCTGGACCTAGCAAATGTGTTGTCGAGACAGGAGGAGACCAAGAGCAACAACAAAAAAAAATCTCGAATTCTCAAAATGGGTTTTATGCTCTCCGTCTCCGCCAACCGCCCAGGGACGTGCGCCCGCCCGAGTGGTACGTGAGTTTTAGTGCGTGAGGTGAGAGAGGGCCAGCAGACGGAGCGCCCGCGGTCTTGGACGGCACCCGTCTTCCGTGGCCACTGAGTGCACGTCTTGCACGTCGCCTTCTGGGCCCTGAGAGCGAACCCGCAGAATCCCGCAGGAAACCCTGGTCTCCCCCCTCCCCCCTATCTCGGTCAGTGCAATTTCCTCTGTGGCGCCGCCTCTCCAAAAAGGCAGAGCCAGCACGGAGTTCAGGAGTGCACATGTGGGCTCAATGCCAATCACAGGGCTTCGTCGCGTTGCGCCCGTAGCGTCGAGACGTAAGGTAAGTATTCGTACCGTGTACTGTGCTCAATGTACAATCCCCTCCCCCCCTCCTCCCCCCAGAGAAAATCCAGGGCCTGGCCTAGCCCTTTTCCACGCGTGAGCATCGTTCAACTCTGTCACTCATTTGCCCTCCCAGCCTACTCAGGTACGTACCCGCAGGCCTCCAAACGCCCAGTCATGGTGCGAAATAGCGGGAGGGAAAAAAAGAGTGAGCGTCTGGTGGGAAGGGGATTAGTCGCGGGCAAGGCCAAGCCCACCCCCTAAAAAGCCTCCGCAATCTGCCCACACCCCCCGATGGGTGGAGCCGGACAAGAGGGTCTTGCCTCGAACGAGCCAAACAACTGGGCTATGGCCAGGTACTGTACTGTACCTAACGCAGGCCGGCGGGCACTTTCAATCTCACCGATACTCACGCGCACTCCCACTCCTTCCAGTCCCTCTCTCCTTCGCTCTCATCCCTCCCCTTTCGCTTCCCCATCACTCGTCGACGGTGAGCACTGCGCTGCACTGCACTGCAGCAAAAGAAGAGGCACAAGCAAAGGTACAAAGGTACAGTACTCTGTGTGTCAGGACGCGCGACCCAATACCTTGGCGATACGTACCTACCCTTACCCCCCCCCCTTGCCCGGCACTCTTCAGAGTTCTTCTCCTGGCAAATTCTCCCCCAGCCCAGAGCCCTGAGAGAGCTTGTAAACGCCTCGTCGCTGCTACTTTCCCTTTCTCTCCCCAGCGTCTCTCACACACTCCTTTTCCTCATCTCACCTCTCCCCCCCATCCCCCCTCCCTTCTCTCCCTCCTCCCGCTCGCCATCGCACACGCCATCTCTTATTCCACCCAGGGCCCTTTGCTTGTCCTTGTTGCTCGACGTCGCCGCCTCAATCTCGCCCTGTTCCGACTTCTGCTGTCCAAGGGCGTCGTCACCGCCTGGCTCTGACTCTAGCAGTCGTCCGCGACAATGTCCTTGTTCGCGTGGTGCTCGCGGCGGGCCGGCGGTCTGAGCATGCTTGCTCTCGTCGGTCTCTGCTACTGGGTTATCTCGCGAGAATCGACCCTCCAACGGCATGGCTACAAGTTCGAGCGTCCTGGCGCGCCTGGCGCATCCTACTCGTCCACGTCGACCTCTGGCGCCGGCATCTGGACCTTCGTCTTCGCCTATTACTGCTTGCTGATTCACGTCCTCGTCTTCATCTTCCCTCTGCGCGCCTGCTGGTCCGTCTGGGACATTACTCAATCGCTCAGACGTTCGGCCAAGAGCAAGGCTCTCGAGAGTTTCAAGATGGGCCTTCGCCGACGCGGTTCCAGCACCTCCGTCTCCAGCTCGGAGACATTGACCTCGGATACTCTGACTTCAGACAGCAACAACTACTCATCCACAGTCAGCGAGGCTAGCGATGTCGAGCCCGAAATCTACACCGATAACGCGGACGGCGCCCAGGATCCCATTATTCACGCCATCGTCATTCCCAACTATAAGGAGGAAATGGACACGCTCAAGGAGACTCTCGAGGTTTTGGCTTCGCATCCGCAGGCACACTACTCGTATGATGTGAGTTTTACCATGCATGCATTGATCTGACGCGTCGAGCCGCTACACATTCTTGGGGACTGGGCCCGGAAAGATGTGCAGCGACGAACTGCATCATCACTTGAGTGAAGTTTGCTAACACGGCCCCTAGATCTATCTCGGCATGGAACAACGTGAGACCAATGGAGAAACAAAGGCCCTAGCTCTCATCCAAGAGTTTGTCAAGAAGTTTCGTTCAATCGACTTCACCACTCACCCCTCGGACATTCCCGGTGAAGCAGCGGGCAAGGGCAGCAACCTGGGCTGGGCCGCACGAAAGCTCAGCGCCAAGTACTCGATGGGAGTTCGAAAGAACGTCATTGTCACCGGAATCGATGGTATGAGGATCCCCATTCATTGCCGTGTCACGCCACGCATGCGTTGTGCAACTCTATGGCCCGTGGCCGGCCCTATATTGGGCTGTCGCGCTAACTTTTACTCGTAGCCGACAGCCATCTGTCGCCCCGGTACTTTGCCAACATCTCCTTCATGCACACAGCTCATCCCGAGACGGCAACGACGACTCTCTACGCGGCCCCCATCGTCTTTGATCGCAACGCCCACAATGTCCCTGCCATCGTCCGCGTCGCCGATATTCTCTGGTGTGCCGCTGGTATTTCCGGACTCTATCGAAGCTCGACTATCGCCCCGCCGACTTCCGTCTACTCGTTGCCGTTGGAATTGGTCGATCGCGTTGGAGGCTGGGATTGCGATGCCGAGGCGATTGGCGAGGATCTGCACATGTACCTCAAGTGCTTCTTCGCCCTCAACGGAAACCTAACATGTCGCACCGTCCTCAGCCCCGTCAGCCAGAGCAACGTCACTGGAGGCGGCAAGGGTGGCTTCCGAGGCACGTACATCGACATGAAGGCACGGTACAAGCAGGCTCTGCGGCACATGTGGGGTGCTCTCGACACGGGATTCGCCTTGCGCCAAGCCGCCGAGATGTGGCAGGAACGCAAGCACACCTCGAGGGCTTTCCGTCCCCTTCACCGAAGCCACGGCGACAGCTCCAACTGCTACTTTCCGATCGACCAGCTCGCCCAAGATAATCCCGAGCAACCTCGCGAGAGCGGTGTGTTCTCCGATGTGACGCAGGATACGCTCAAGGAGCCGCACTGGGAGCACATCTTTTATCTATTCCACCGACTCTTCGAGGCGCACTTCCTGCCCGTGCACATGACGATTCTGGTTCTGGCCTCGGCTTTGTACGTTTGGGTGACGGACGGCAATAATGACCCCAACAACCTGGGCTGGGTCTTCTCGCTCTGCAATGTACTGCGAACGCTGGGCTTCATTGAGGTGGCCTGCTACCTTTTCCTCTATGAAAGCTTTCACCGGATCTGCGTTTCAACACGAGAGCGCGAAATGACGAAGGCCGGGCTCGCGGACGGCATGTGCTTCTCCCACCGATCTATCAGGAAGAACCTGGTTGACTACGTTTTGGTACCACTGGTAGCGCCCATATACGGTGCGATACCGTGCGCTCAGGCCGAGATTTCACACTTCTGGACAGTTGACCTGGTGTACACGGTCAGCAAAAAGGTGACGCGGCAAAGAGCGAGGTCATGCATTGGCGACGACATAGCATGAGACGGCGTGCATGACGGCTCTCGCTCCGCAGATGTCACTAGAATTTTGTTGAATCTGGCGGCGGCGCATGTTCGAGTCAAGACGCGGCTTCACTTCATTCAGCACGACACATTTTCGCCCACTGGAAGGATACTGGGATTTTGCTGGGCAGCGCGCCAATACCCCGGGTGCACCTGTATATAGACGGGTTATTGGTCTTGTTCGCGCAGGTTGACTGCATAGCATCGGCATTAAGCAGCATTTGTGAATATTCCGGCATGAGGGGACTGGGTTTCGTCTTGGGCGCGGCAGGACTGGCGTTTTGGGGCAAAGACGTTAGGGCTAGACGTCCAAGGCTGGTCAACTACATTCGCTTTTTTTTTATCACCCTTTTTTTTCCTTTGACACACACACACACACACACACTCACACACTCACAAACACAGGGAACGGCATGAGCAGATGACGTCTTGGGGTGGCAAAAGCATAGCCGGGACGGAGACGGGACGGAGAGCAATGATGGGGAGAAAGAGGAGATGATGCCGCGAGGGCTTGAAACGCAAAACTCAATGCGAGCAGCGCCAAGGAACAAGTTTAGACGGGGAACAGGCAAGAGTCGAGGGTGCCAGCAAGGCGCAGCAAAGGACGCAAGCCAGGGCCGCGGGCATGCGACTCCTACACCCTTAATGTTGACTACATAATACTTAATATCAGAAAATAGCCCGGGCTGGCAGCGGCCCTCTGTTGCCCATGAACTTATGAAGGACCGAAAAGCATTAGATGCTTACCGTCGTGTGCGTGATAGTGTTGAGGATACAATACACTATGACACTCTGTGTCCGGCATGGGAATTACCTACCTACCTTTCCTTACTGACTTAGGTGCCTAGTACTGTATTGTATTTTTGAGTGACTAGCGGGCGACTGCCATGTGTGTCAAGATTGTTACTGGGACGGGTAATGTGCTGCGCCCAGCCAGCCACCTCAAGTTGACGTAGATGGGGGCGCTGTGGAGCGGAGCCGCATCAGATCAGATTTCGAGGGCTGCTGCGGCCCAGGCTGGTGACGAAGTGTGGAGACGGGGTAAAAGGGGGGAGGATGGGGGGAGCATGAGCCATGCGGTGTGCATCTTCCGTGGGAGATGGCCACTAGTACCTAGACAGGCAACTTTGGTGAGTGAAATACCGTAAGGGATGTTGTTGTGTACGTCAGTGCAAAGAGTATGCCTTGTGTGCCGCTGTGGAATGTCGGATGAGAGAGGCTGCGCGTCGGCGTGCGCGAGTCGGGAGGCCGCCCTAGACAGATGCAGGTAGTGCCAGTGGGTAAGGTAGGCTAGGTACCGTAAGGTACCAACTTATTCGTACGTAAGTCAAGGAAGCGAGGGAAGGAGGGGAGAATAATGCCCGGAGGAGCTTGCATTGCTGGAGACGTGAATCAATGGGCGCGCGAACTGGTGTCGTTTGGGTATTTACGTACGCAAAGTAGATTGAGGTTCTCCTGGTCATGCGCAGAGGAGAGATAACGAAAAGCGCCATGAATGGGGGAGAAGAGAAAGGGTACAGAAGGATGAGGATGCTCATTAGGGGGAATGGTTAGCAATTGAGGACGGTGCCAATGATGAGTCGCTCTAACTCGTGTGTGCCGCATATTACTAAAAAAAAAGATTGATTTTGACGACTGCCTTGACTCTCGTTACAGACTTACAAAACGACCTAGGGGCCGCCGAGGGGGGCCGGGACTTGGGGCCGTCGAAGCTCCGAGGGTGCCCGGATAATGAGAGCCTATTGACCAATCAGGTTGCAGGAACAGGTGGGGTCCGGCAGGTCGACAACGCCGATAATGACAGTCCGGCCGGTGCGGTGCGGATAAGTCGGTGCGGATGATGCGGGAGACGCTGCGTTTTCGACGACGTCTCAGGTTGTGGTGTAGGATGAAATCCCGGTGGTGTTCGGATTGATTGGCATATGCTCTATGAACGCTGCGCAATAGTTGATGGTCTATAAAAGAGGTCATGTTACGACGATGAGCAGAGTCCAGTCCATCACGAGATAGACATCATCGGGCAGCCGTCACAAATACGTACGAAATCTTAATCGAACAGCGGTGTTTCACACGACGAGATTCAAGAACAAGCACACACACAAAGAGAACAATGTCCAAAAAAGTCCGGATCGGCGTCTTCATCCCCAACGGAGCGCAGGCGCTAGACACGGCGTGCGCCGACGTGCTGGGCGTCATGTCCAAGGAATACCTGTCCCTGCTGCCGCCCTCGCTGATGCCCGCGTACCTGGCGGACGTGGCGCCGCACGTGGAGCTGTCGTACATCACGACGCCCGCGCAGGGCCCGGACATTCCGCTGACGTCGGGCATGGTGCTGCGGGCGACGCACGAGTACACGGACCCGGCGATGGCACCGGGCGAGCTCGACGTGGTGCTGGTGCCCGGGCCTGACCCGGCGAGCGAGTTCGACGAGGGCGCGCTCGACTGGCTGCGGCGACAGTTTGCGACGCCCGGCGTCGACGTGCTGTCCGTCTGCACGGGGATCCTGGTGTGCGGCGCGGCGGGCATCGCGGACGGCAGGCTGGCGAGCGGGCCTCGCGGCTTGCAGGACGTGCTGCGGAAGCGGTTCCCCAAGATGAAGCTTGCTGGTGACAAGTATCGGTGGGTGAGAGATGGCAACTTTTGGTCGAGTGGTGAGTTTCCTTCTTTTCTTGATTTTCTGCGTCCTTGTCGAAACAAAACAGACGCATGCTCACGCTTGAAACAAACAAAAAGGCAGCGTGACCAACGGCAACGACTTGATGGCTGCGTACGCGCGGTCTAGCAAGCACTGGAACCAGTCCATTGTCGAGATTGGCCTGCTCATGACGGATGTAGGTGACCGCGGGCAGGTTTACGGGCAAGGACAGGGCGTCTTTACGTTGGCCATGGTCTATCAGCTGCTCAGCGCGTGGGTCGCTAGTATATGGCCGGGGAAGAAGAGGGTAGGAGACAAGGGCAAGGTGGTTTGAGAGGTCTGAGAGTAAAGGGCTGGAAATGATTGAGGAGCGCGTCTGTACGAGTATTGTTGGTTCGTGTTAGCAGTCATGAAGGAAGAGAATGGGCGGTGTCGTGATGATGGCTTGTGTCTGTGGAGATGCAGATCGAAGAAGTCGACTTTTTTGCATCTTGTATCCAAAGGCATTGCAGTGAATTGATTCAGTTTTCTGTCTTTGTGTCTTGGTCATGTGTTCTTGGAAAAATGACTTGGAAAATTGTATCAATGACCGCCAGCTTACAGTAGTAACGTATCGTCTTAAAAGATGTTGGCCCAAAGACCTAGGTAGGTAGACAACTATGAAGGTGTTGGAAGCTCTAGCTGCAGAGGTATCTTGTACCAGGGGCCATCTTTTTGCCAGGGTCCTTCTTGGTTGCTGAGACACCGCCTGTCATTGACCCGATAAGTCCTTATCTCCCTCCCCCATTGGTCGAAGCCTCCATGAGTGGGGTCCAGGCAGCCTCGCCGCCCCAGAAAAAAGCGGGAGCGAAGAAAAAAAATTCGAAAGTCCGCTTCTTCAGTCTAGCGGTAGCGGGAGCCTTTGGTTTTCTCGCCTTGCTCTCTGCACGTTCTGCCAAAAAGCTTGACCTTTTTGCACTCGCAAACCCTCCCCTCCAAGGCCCCGCGCGACATCTTTTTTCTCCTTCCTTTTCGTATCGTCATCAGCTCCGGAAGCGTCTTTGCAGCATCTTCTCCTACTTGTCCCATCTCAATCGCGCAATCTTTTCCTTCCTCCAGAAGCAATCATGTCTGCCGTTCCCGGTCCCGTCTACGGACTCGAGGTCCCGCCTGGCGAGATCTTGATCCCCGCCAGCATGGACTTTCCTGCTTCTGTAAGTTGTTTCGCCAAATACTAGCAATACTCATCTCGACTAATATGCGTCTCCCAAGTTCCGCATCACCATGGCTGCTCTGGATCCTACCGGTGAGCCCGAGGCCGATCAGAACGGCAATGTCCCTGCTGTCCCTCGCTCTACTTTGCGCCTGGTCAAGCGGGCTTTCCCCGGCCTCGACGACGAGGATGACGAGGTTGACGACGAGTACATGAGGGCCATGCTTGCCGCCTCTGACGATGACGACGAGGAGGACGATGAGGACGAGCCCAACGGTGGCCCCAGCGACCCCGCCAAGGCTAAGAAGCAGAAACAGGCTGCCGCCATCAAGAAGCTTCTTGAGGCCACACAGGACGACGACGAGGAGGACGAGGAGATGGAGGACGCCAAGCCCAATGGCACCAAGGGTAAGGGAAAGAACAAGGGCAAGGGAAAGGCCAAGGCTGTTGAAAGTGAAGACGATGAAGAGGAGGATGAGGAGGACTCCGACAACGACAGCGAGGAGGAAGGTGACCTCGAGAACTTTGTTGTCTGCACACTCGACACCGAGAGAGTAAGCCTTACCGCCCTGCGCACCTCGACGTGAGGGTCATACTGACTCTCCAATCACAGAACTACCAGCAGCCCCTCGACATCACCGTCAACCACGGCGAGAAGGTCTACTTCGTCGTGACTGGCACCCACACTGTCTACCTCACCGGAAACTACATCATGGATGATGATGAGGAGGACAGCGAGGATGACGAGGATTACGACTCTGACGATCTCGAGATGGCCATGGGTGAGGACATGAGCGACGACGAGAGCGACGACCTTGACGGCCTCGAGAACCCCCGCGTCACCGAGGTCGACTCGGATGAGGAGGAGGCCCCCAAGCTGGTTGAGACCAAGAAGGGCAAGAACAAGCGCTCTGCCGAGGAGGCCGAGAACCTCGACGACCTGATTGCCAAGTCGGACGACTCCAAACTGTCCAAGAAGCAGCAGAAGAAGCTCAAGAACAACAAGGGCGAGGCCGTCGCCGCCGAGGACAGCAAGAAGGACAAGAAGGTCCAATTTGCCAAGAACCTCGAGCAGGGCCCGACCGGCTCAGCGGAGAAGGCCAAGCAGGGCAGCAAGGCCTCGACTGGCGTCAAGGTTGTCCAGGGCGTCACAATCGACGACCGCACCATCGGTACTGGCCGGACTGTCAAGAACGGCGACACCGTCGGTGTTCGTTATATCGGCAAGCTGGCCAACGGACAGCAGTTTGATGGTGAGTATTGAGCGAAACGCACCTCATAGGATTCTCCTTCAAATAGCTTACACTCCCTGCAGCCAACAAAAAGGGCAAGCCCTTCTCCTTCAAGGTCGGCAAGGGCCAAGTCATCAAGGGCTGGGACATTGGTATCGCCGGCATGGCCATTGGCGGCGAGCGACGCCTGACTATCCCCGCGAATCTCGGCTACGGTTCGCGCGGCATGCCCGGCATCCCCGCCAACAGCCAGCTGACCTTTGACGTTAAGCTGCTCGAGATCAAGTAAACCCCGGAGCAGTAGCACGGCGCAGGCGATTTTTCTTTTGTTGAGGTAATGGCGTATGGATACCCGATCGATGCTCGCCACTCATTCTCCGCTCCATAGGCAGATCAAGAGGGGGTCGGGGTTGTCGTGCCAGAGCAGCGCACAGGGTTGAAGCAAGTGTCGACTTACCGAGGGACGCCTTTGGGCGGCGGATTTGTCTTGGAGGACAGATATTGAAGCTGGCGGGCTTGCATTATCATGGATTGAATGGGCGTGCATAGATGAGACTCTTGCCTCGGAAGACCTCTCTGCCTGAGATTGGCGTGATCAATCTCGGTTTCCCATGTTATCTACTTTTATCAGTCTGGCGTCTTCTGAAGGGGAAAAAAAGTCTTTGAGATTTAGATGATGTATTTGCTTGACATGACGCGACATGTGTGAACTTGGTGAATGTCTTTTCGACCTTATCCGCTACCAGCTCCCATGCCTCCTTCCGCCATACCCGCTCTTGCTCTTCTCAGCACGGCTCATCTCGACTTGAGGAAGGCGCAGGAGGCGGAGGTAGAAGAGGCGGTTCAGGCACTCCTCATCAAAAGACGGACGCATATGTCAAAGCCTCCCTCTCCCCCTCTCACTTCCGTCTGCTTTCATAAACTGCGCACTGAGCATACCCATAGGCTGCCGCTTTCGGCGCCCAGAAGAATCATTATCCATGACGGACACAATGGCTGACGAGGGTAGCCTTCGGAGACGACAAAGTCGGAGGCAAGCCTTGTCAACAGTCGCTTTCGAGGGCAGACATCAGCCAACCGTCATGACGAGCGAGAGGGCTGCCGCAGCAAAGATCTTCCTCGAGACGCACTTCAACGAGCTCCTGACCAAGCCGAACAGGCGAGCTCTACGACGCCAGTACCTCGAGTCGCAGCTCTACTACAGCCCGCATCTGACGCCCGACGAGAAGGACGCTTTTCGGTTCTCCTTTTACCAACAAGAGTCATGCTACGCCCGCGAGATCAGAGCGCTCAAGGCACGATCACTCTCTTCGCTGACCGGCAGAACTCCTTCTACAAGGGTCGACGGCTATGAATGCCTCAAAGTCCTCGGGCGAGGAAGTTTTGGCGTGGTCAAGCTTGTTCGAGAGAAGACTGACTTGCAGCAACCGGGCGCAGGACAGGTCTTTGCCATGAAGGTGATTCGAAAGTCGAACATGCTCCGCAGCAGCCAGGAAGGTCATCTCCGCGCCGAACGAGACTTTCTCGTAGCCTCAGAGGGCTCTGCATGGTGATGCGCCCGGCTGATGGTCTCCTCTCGAGCTGAATACTGATTGCAACGCAGGATCGTCCCCCTTGTCGCTAGTTTTCAGGACCCCAAGAGCCTTTATCTGGTCATGGAATATATGCCAGGCGGAGATTTCCTCGGACTGCTGATACGCGAAAATATCTTGTACGAGCCCGTGGCCCGCTTCTACGTTGCCGAGATGATCCTGGCCGTTGAGGAGGCCCATCGTCTAAAGTTTATCCACCGCGACATCAAGCCGGACAACTTTCTCATCTCCGCTTCCGGGCATCTCAAGATTGCAGACTTTGGTCTAGCATTCGATGGTCACTGGTCCCACGATACATCATACTTCAACAGTCAACGATACTCTCTCCTGCGAAGTCTAGGGATCGGCGTTGACGGTGACGAAGAGGACCGGAGAAAGTGTCAGAGCCTGACAGCACAGCTCCCTTGGGCCCAGCCTCGAAGAGACATGACGCGACAGCCTGAGCTACATAATGCTACAGAGTCTAGAGACTTGCCTTGTCTGCTTGGATGGAGGAACAAGCTCGAAAACCGTGGCGCGGCTCATTCAGTGGTTGGGACTAGCCAATACATGGCTCCCGAGGTGATACGAGCCGGTCGAAATCAGGACTACGATGGAAGATGCGATTGGTAGAGCATCGGCATCATTCTCTACGAGTGCCTCTACGGCTACACGCCCTTCTTTGACGAGGACGGGAGGAAGGAAACCAAGTCCAAGATCTTGGTAAGTCTATGTTGGTTTCTTCTACCGACCATGCTCAGTACTGACCTAGCTTCCTCACCTCGTAGAATCACCGAGAGCTATTCTCCTTTCCACAGAGACCACCGGTGAGCGGCAAATGTAGAGACCTGATCTCCAGCTTGATCCGGGACAAGGAGTTTCGTCTCTGTTCCAGGCAATATCACATCAAGGATCGTAGTCAGATGGACGCGCGGCAGCCGACGGACTTCAATAACAGATTCGTGTTTCCCGATGATGCCGAGGACATCAAGGCACATCGCTGGTTCACAGACTTTCCATGGGATCGCATCCACGCCATCAAGCCACCATTTGTGCCCAACATTGCGAGCCTGGACGACACGCGCTACTTTGAGGATTCAGAGCCGTTCGATATGTCGACCTCGTCGCTTCCGACAATCGACATTACTCCTGATGAGGTGCGAGTCATACTTCGCGAGTTTCGAGCTCCGGTTCAGAACCTCGCGATTGAGTTGACATCATCGCCTCATGATTCGGCTCAGCTTCGCAGCACGGATCGGAAGATCGACAGCCTCAGGTTGACCTCTCACGAAAAGAGGGTGCTCAAGCATTTCATCCGGTTGTATGGGCACAAAGAGAAGAGACGGCCGAGAGATATCCTTCTCCGCGATGAGAACACCAAGCAAGTAGTCATGGATGTAAGGAAGAAGACTGCCTTTATCGGGTACACGTGGCGGCGGATGAGGCCTGGCGGTTACACGGTTCCCCTTGAGCAACATTAGCATCGACCAAGGTATATCAATTAGACTTATACAGTATCATTCACTAAATGGTTTCTGCATACAGCGGGGCCATTTCATGTCCAACAACCTGTGTCGCGGCATTCAGTGAGGTGATCTCAATACTTGACTATCGAACCAGTCGAGCTCACTAGGAATCAAATCTTCAGATGCGTTGAACCGATCGAACCCGTCCAAACGATAACGCCTCCTAAGAAAGACTTGAGATTACTAGCATTAAATTGACTAAAGACATTTCGACTGCAAAACAGGTGGATAGCTAAGCGAACTATACTGTTGATGCACAGATCAGTCTCCTGTTATAGTTTCCATCCATGACCGACATCAACTAGTGATGATTTCCACTGCCGCGAGGACGGCTTCCCGATCCCGATCCCGAGCCCGAGGCGTGGCTTCCTCTGGCTTGGGAATGGCTTCCCGGGCCTCTAGATTGACCCCCCGAGCCCGAACCATGCTTCTGCTTTGCCGCCTTTTCTGCGGCCTTTTCTGCAGCCCTCTTCTTCGGATTGCGACAGTCGACAGTCTCCCTATCAAAGGAGACTACACAGACTCCCTCGTCCTCGTTGTAGTCATAATCTCGCCTCTGTCTATCGTCCAATACCTCGCACTGTTATCTCCCCCAAAGTTTTGTATTCCTCTTCTTAGTAAAATGATTCATCGCATCTGTGTGTGCCTCTCTCTATACAAAGAGGTATCCGGGACTGGCTTGGGGTTTGTTTTTTCGGGAAGACTCACAGACATCCCCCAGGAGCAATCGTCCTCAGTGCTTCTCGTCTCAATGCGATGCCGTCCCGCCGCGGTCGTGATATTGGCTTGGTATTCATACCAGCATTCTGGCATAGTTTCTACGCAGTACTACTTCGTAAATTGGTTCATGGTTAATACATCCCCCTTCCCTGTTGATCTTGTGCCGGTCTTGGATGAGTTGGGGTTGCCGAGCTTCACTTACGCCTTCCCAAAAGCCACCAGGCGGTCGTATCCTTGTCGACGTCGCCAAAGAACCGATTGACCGTAGTATAAAGAGTAAGAAGATGGATATCATGTTTAAAGGCGGAAGTCGTTGAAAGACACGAGAAAGCGGGTACTGCGCTGTCCGTATGCTATTTGGGTCTGACTTGAAGCACAGATGGGGTATCTATATTCTTATGACCCTCGCATTGACTAGATGCACTGAGCCCTCCGAGATTCTCTCCGCTGAATCACGGCTTTTCAAGAGAAATCAAGACTGGCTCCTTTATAAAGCCCGCCGTCTTCTGTCGCATCGCCAGTGTCAAATGGGGACAGGACCAACAATGCTGCCGAAAATAACCAGCGTTTCCCTACACTGTTCTCACTGACAACCGGAATGAAGGGATCGGGTAATCACCAAATTTCATAGGAAAAGTACAGCTATGGGACATCCCATGATGCCTGGGATATTTGATTGAATGCGGGGGTTGCCCGGTTTCGAAAGGCGTCCCACCTCCTCACGGTGGGTTGTGATATGCAATTGATGACCGCGTACGCAAAATATCCAGCCTAGTCTGTTACAACACAGGTTTTCCGACGGAGGTCATGTATATTCAACTCTTGTCAATGTCCTCGGCCGATGATCTATCCCTGTCGGTCGGGACGGCTGCATTTCGGGTCGTCGCCGTGATGGCCATGGCAGCACGCCGAGCATTCAGTACCTCCCACTTGAACTCTTGCAGGCTGCGGATTTCGGCGGAAAAGAAGAGCAGGGCAAGAAGTCCGTCGACAATGCCTGCACCGAGACTCAGGCTGGCGAGCAGCATGAGCAGGAAGGAGACAAAGTTGTGGGGGCTGAACCACACGGCAACTAGACATGCTACCCAGATGATCACGGAGACGACGAAGTGAATTCCACGCCATCGCTGCTGTTTGTGCTCCCGAGCTGTATACGAGCGCGTCATGGCAAGGATCTCGTCGTAGGCGGATATGGGTAGGCTGGTGTCGTGGGTTTCGAAGTAGCGGAGCTGTTTGTCGGTATCGGCGGCCGGCCCCTTGCGGTCCGCGCCGGCAGCATGAAGGCGGAGCGTCGCCTGAACTGCGAAGTGATCCGATAGGGAGACGTGTAGTTCAGGGTGACGTTCGGTCAAGGCAACGGCAGCCGACTCCACAACCCAGCCGTGACCGGACGGAACGTCGCCAACAGAGGCAAAAATGTAGTCGAGACGCTTGCCGCGGGGATCCTCCGCGTTGGGGTCCACCGGACACGGGTGGCCAGCTCGCAGCTTGTTCTGACTGTTCTTGGTCCATCGCCAGGTGTTGTAGAGCCCGTCGCTCGTGGCGCCATTCTCTAGCAGATTAAACTTGGCAGTAGGGATTGGACGGCCGCGCGCCGATTCCGCGGGATGATTCGAAGGACCGAGGGAGCTATCTGGGTGAAGGACGCGCCAGACGTCGCGGACGGGAGCCCGGGCTGTCAAGATACGATGAGCGAGAGAGAGCGGCAGCATGTTAAAGTCACCAAGGGCGACAGCAAGATGACCATTGGAAGTAGCCGCGCGCAGAAGCTTGGCCATTTCCCATGCTTGCGCGGTCCGGTGGCATATGTATGAGTCGTTGGGCTCCTTTTCATACGGAGCATGAGTCTGGACGCCGTATCAGTGATATTCTCTTCAGGTTTCCCAGCGAGCTTACATGGGTGTTGAAGACGTGGACGACATCTTCCCGGCCCGGTCCCATTCGCAGAGTCGCGCAGGCGATGCCCTTGCCGACATACCAGTCCCCCCTCCAGAATGCAGTCGGCCGCCCGTTGAGCGGATACTGGACCATGGAGCTCTCCTCAATGGGCCAGCAGCTCAGTATGGCCAGACCGGCACCCCAGGCCCCGGCATGGTAGAACTTACCATGAGGGAGGATCTGGCGAGTGGCGCGGCGAATGGCATGATAGTCACTCTTGACCCAGCACTCCTGGAGACAGACGATGTGAGGCGGAGGATCGAGATTGGCGAGTTGGCGGCCGATTTCAGCGAGCCGGGGCTCACGTAACGTCGAGATGTGAAGAAGACCCCAGCAGTTCAGGGTGAGGAGATTGATGCGTCCTGGAAGTGAGCTCGGGATCTCGTCGAAGCCGCCATCGGCGTCGTCGAAATCGCTGCTGCTGTCCTCCTCCTCACGAGGTGCCATACCGACGGGCGTAGACCAAGGAAAGACTGCTGCTTTGACGGGCGCTGCTTGCAAGATACCAGTCTTCAATCAACAAGTGCTCCTTGTTTACGGCGAGCGCCGCTGGATCAAGTCGCACCTCGTCGGCGAGAGCGTTCTTGCATGGGCAGTGAGGCCGAACTGGTGAGAGTGTCAGTCAGGATTTGTAATACACAAAGGGAGTTCAGCGTACTTAAGGCATCAATGCATCCAATTCAATTCAATTCAAGTCATGAAGAAAGAACGACTGTGGTAACTTCTCACCCTGCTCATGATGCACGTGCGGAGTACAGTACAAACACGGAGTAGGTACTTTGTATCCGTACAGATGACCTCGACTGTCAACTCAGGAAAGCTGCTCTCTCTCAGTGCTTCAAGTCCGATGCCGGAGTTGCTTGTAATGCTACTATCACAAGAATCCATCTCAATCAGTCTTTTTTGAATGATCAGAAAGAGACCATGCAAGTGCTTCTTTCAGGTCAAATGTAGATGATGCTTGATTCAACATTTGCGCTCCTGTTGGCGACCTGCTCGTACAGTAAGTTACGGTTTTTCATGTCTTCCAACTTGGTAAATCGGCCGCGTCTGGAGGTCTTTGGTGAAGTGTTCAGGAACATTCTAGGAGCATGTCCTTGATTGCACTCAATCGGAGCCACCAGATCTCATACACGCCCATGGTCCTCGAGCTTCTGCTGGATAATACAAGGACCGTTGGCCAGTCCAAGCACTCGTAGTCTATGTCAATATAGACCGTGATAAAGTTCTTCATATATCTTTACATGAATCAAGTGCCCTGATATAGCCCTTGTTGTATCATGGACTTGATTGTAAACCCTCGGCTCTATAGTCTTCAATTGGAGAGTCGTGGCCGTCCTTTGAGTTATCAATGTTTCCAAGTATACGCCTCACATTACAAACTCAGGTCAAACAATGAACCAGCACCCCCATCGGCTCGCTATAACCAGCACCTGAGTTTCTATAAGCTAAATTCATTCAAAACCGTGCCGTTGGGTAAAGGGAGACACGTACCTCATCGTATCAAAAGCCATGCCCATCATGGAGCAGACATAACTTGTAAGATACGTCATGGTGCGCAAATCCCCACCGGCCCCAATGCATGGGCTAGATCCAGAAGGGTGGATAGCTTCCAGCTTTACCGAACAGTACTGTAGGTATTCGTACTCGGTCTTCAATTGAGTCAATTGAGACGAGTCAATTGAGGCAGCAGTCAAGTACCCAAAGAGATCGTCACCAAAAACACAAAAATCATCCCGCAAATGGCAACCACCAAGGAATCGTCGTCGTCCTCGTCGTCGTCGACATCGACACTGCAGCTCGGCACCATCGTCTTCCGGCCCGTCCTCCAGCCGGACCCGGACATCCCGCCGCCGGCCTTTGACGAGCTATGCGCCCAACTGCGGGCCGTTCCCGGCGTCGCTACCTTCCACCGCGGACGCCAGGCCGAGCGCCCGGACACCTGGACACTCGCCGTCCGCTGGGCCTCGGGCGATGCTCTCGATGCCTTTCTGGCTTCTCCCGCGTTCCCCGGCTGGCTAGCCGGACTGCGCGCCGTTGCCGACTCGTTCCTGGTGTATCGCGCGACCCTGCGCGGCCATCCAGCGGCTGCCCTCGAAGCCCCCTGCACAGAGGTGTTTTCCGTCTTTGGCGCATCCGAAAACTTCCTGGACCAACGCCTGGATCCCTTCGTGACGGAGATCAACGCTGGTCGTCTACCGGGTCACCACGGCTCTGCTCACGGCTCCATCGAGGCTCATATGCAGCATGGTTCTCTGACATCCCCAGAGGGCGTCAGCGTTGTCGCCATTTTGGGCTGGGACTCGAAAGAGGCCCATTTAGCCCAGAGGGGCCAAGATAAACGTCAGTTTTCCCTTGTTTCTGTTTCCTGAAACATGATTTCGCTCCTATCCGTCACCTTCTGTCCACTCACGTGAGATGTGAACAGTCATTGACCAGCATATTCACTACGTTCGAGAGGACCGCAAATCTGTCGACATGGTGAGACTCGACCCAACTTTCCACGTCATGGTAAGACGAAAGAGCAATGCTAACCTGCCATCCTGCACTTCGTCAGTTTCACGTCGCTTTGACACGAGTGTAGGTATTGCGTAAAGGTCACAATCGTCGGTTCGGCAGGCGGCCTCGATCAGGCATCTGTTGCCGCTTGCCTTCAACGTTGTATCTCTTGGATAATGCAAACTCGTGGCCATGACAAGGCACACCATCTAACCGAGCCTTCGTCATTGATATATCGTGCAATATTGATCAAACTTGCCCACTCGCGATTGATTGTCCGCCAAGCCTGACCGTCGATGGTGCCCCGAGAATACATCACGTCAGTGTCTGTGTGAAGTCAGTGCCATGATGCGATTAGAACGTGATAAAACACGGCCATTTCAGCCCATAGACGTCGTCCATTCCCTCGACGAAACGTCCCAAAACACACCATAAACCGGCCTCGCCGTAAGCTAATCCTTCAGTAACGTAATCTCGCTCAAGCTGCCACTCCAGCCTGCGCCAAATGAGCCACGAGTTATGTATCTACATACATGTGGTCTTTACCTGATGCGCCTTTTTCCGGTCACTCGGCACTCTCCCAAACCTTCAGACGCACCGGGTCTTCATTGTCGTCATCTCCTGTGTACATTTCAACCACCACTGCAACCCCGGACACCTAGACAGGAGGTGTTTTATTGTGTTCAATTCCGCCCCGAGACGACGCATCAACCTTCCAAGTACAGCTGTTACCAATTAGTCGGTTAGATGCGATGCTTCTCGGATTCTGCGGAACAAGAAGTGTTAGCAGTTGTGTCTTGGACCTCGAAGGTTGGCTTGTCCTCACCCAGACGGGAGTACAGCAGGTACAGCGCCATCCGGTTGCACTCTTCAGTGCCCGTCACTGTGACCAAACGTTCGTTGCTGTTGTCTTGGGGTTCGTTGATCTTAATCACGCTACCACTGAGTTGTCGGATTTCGTTGATCTTGGCACCTCCCTTGCCAATAATTGCGCCCACCATGTCGTTGGGGATATAAATTTGCTGGGTGATGGGACCACCGGGCATGCCGGCGTGCATAGGCTGGCCCTGAGGACCGCCATGGGGTTGCGGACCACCGTGATGAGGCATGTGCGGCTGGGCGTGGGGGCCTGCACCGTATGCTGCAGTCTGAGCACCGTAGTGAACGGGCATTGCCGGGCTGGGCTGGGCAGCTCCATGCGGGTACTGCTGCGCGAAGGGAGCCGGCGGCATATGGTGGGAGGAACGTCGGTCCTGGTGACGAGCATAGTGATCCGGGCGACCAAAGTGACCGCCAGCTGGCTGGGGAGAGTAGGGAACCACCTGCATACCGCCCGGAATAGAGCCGACGGGCGCGCCGCTACGGGTCGCGTATGCTGAGGCCGAGGGGCCGCCAAAGCGCTCGTTGAGCTGCTCGAGAAGGGTGCTGCCGACATAGTAAGTTGCGATGTGCACGGCATCGGCGACGCCCATGACAACCAAGGACCGCTCGCTGGACATGGGAAGGCACGAGTCGGAAGCGTTCAGACGAGCGCCAGAGGCATCCTGAATCTCCTTGATCCTAGCACCGCCCTTGCCAATGATGGATCCGATGAGAATGTGAGGTATGAGCAGACGCAGGGGATACGTCTTGGAAGCCGTCGTCGACTTCTCGTTGAGGGGTTCGTTGTTCAGGGTTCGAATGATGAGTCCAAAAGCCTACAGGTGTCAGCACATGTGCTCGAAGCAAAACGCCTAATTGCGAGGTGCTAGTCGCGACTTACCTTGGCGACGGCATCTACGATGCCGCTTACGGTGAGAATGCGCTCAACAGCACCTTTCTGGTAGTCGCTAACGGTGCACTTGGCGCCGGACAACTTTCGAATGTTGGAAACATTCTCGCCGCCCTTGCCAATAATGGTGGCTGCTTCGGGGCTGGATATGACGGCTCTGATATGAATCCACGCAGTCTCGTCGTTGGTCGCCGCGGCGGTTGCGCCGGCATCGGAGCCAGTAGGCACGGCAGCCGTCGCAGCAGCTGTCGTGGTGGCGGTTGGGGTCGCGTCGGAAGCTTGCAATTCCGACTGAGCGCCGTTGGCGCTGTCACTGGCGGTCTGGCCAGGAATGTCGATGGTAGTCTCAGCGGTCTCTACCTCTTCATCGTTCTTGATGACCTTGTCGAGCGCAGGGCGCTTGGCATCGGGCTGGTCGCCAGCGCGCGAAGGAGACGATGCCTCCTCTAGAGGACGCTTGGTCGACTGCGTGGGCTGTGGAGGCGACGCAGACATGGTGAGTTGAAGATGGTTTACCGACCTTGATCTTCTTCTTGTATTCTTCACGAGGACGTGTACTGTATGACAGGCCGAGTCGCGACTTTCAAGATGGCTTCTATTGTCTCGTCTTATGTACACGCAGAGGGTTTTCGAAGGAAAACGTGCTGGTGTAGTGACGAGATTGCTTTGGATCGAGCCTTTCGGCGGTGCTCGTGAAGTGGCTTGACTGGAGTCGCGGCCAAGGGACGAAGTATAGTAACTGGTCAAGAGGTGAATGGACGTGTTGCGGTGGGAGAGAAGGTGGAACTCGAGCCCTTGTCCCGCTCAGACGCTGCAGCACTTGATCTGTAGACGTGGCGTCGAAGTGCCAGAGCTTTCGCGAGTCAAAGCCGCGGGCGGTGTTGGATGGAGAGTGGAGGTTACGGTGTGCGCGAGAATGGAGGTTGCGGAGCTGGCTGGGTGTGGAGTGGTGAAGCGGTCGTGACTGGGGTTTTGGACTGGAGTCTTTTTTTCTTGAGGATAAAACGCGGACAGAGGTAGGTAAGCAGGAGGAAGAGGATGGTTTAAAGATGTCAGCTCCGAAGCAAACCTTGACACCTGCTTCCCAGTGCAGTGCAGCGCAGTGCAGTGCTGTCCCAGTGCAATTGATACTGTCAGCCAACGGGTAAGGTACGTTACTCCTCTTCGGTCGGCGGCAAGAGAGGTGAAAGAAGCCGGGTGGGTGACTATGCAGCTGGCAGCTGGCGGCGAGCAAGCAGCAGGAGCAGCCTGTGGACTTCTTTTTGACGGTGCTTCCTTTTTTTTCCGTGGTGCAGAAGTGAGCTTTCTGGTTCCTCGGTCTAATTAAGTGGGCCGTGGGTTCGCTGCACACGGGGCGGCGGAGGCGAGGCGATAGCGACCAAGGGGACGCGACTGCCAAAGATGCAGGCAACAGGGAAAAGGACAAAGAGTGAGAGACATAAGAGACACACCTTGCAAACGAAACGAAACAGACCAGTACAGACGTACGATGAGAGAGCAGTGAAGCGCGAGCGACAACCGATGGGTGAGAGGGATGGCGATCCGCTGTCGCGTCGTCGCGAGTTGAAATAGTGAGTGAGGAGGACTGATTGAGTGCCAGAGTGCGCAAAGAAGAGGGAGCTGAGGGGATCGAGATTGATAGCAGAGGTACCAGACGGTATTGATACTGTATAAAGTACCGACGGGACCAGGCGAGTTGTGCTGCAAATACAAACCGTAGGTCAGGAGGTACTCAATTACGGGCACTGTGCCAGAACATCACGTGGTCGTCACCCGCCAACGCGGTGATGGCTTGGCAACTCGTACCTGCAGCTCCCTTTGTTGCCTCCAATCATGACATTTTCATCACTGTCTGTGGCAGCGCGGATCGATACCCGCCAGAGTACTTCGTACCAGAGGCAACTCAAGGGACTACACAAGCCAGAATTTCTGAGCTCTCACGGACTCTTGACACCCTATCTGGTTTCGTGTTCAAACTTCAAAGAGTCCAGCAACTCGGTGGCCCTATCTCAACGTTGCCCTGCGCGTAGCAAGCTTCAAGTAGTGCAACCATCACCTATCAGTTGCTATATCAATCATCACCAACGACTTAACTAACTAACATCTTTCCAGAATGGTGCATCAAACTCGGCACAATGTCAAGAGAGTAAATAATACCAGCAGCACCAGGCTCGAGCCCAGAGAGCATGCGCTGCTGCTGACATGACCACCACTGCCGACTGGGCTAGCAGTACCCTGTGTCGGAGAAGTATCTGAGGGCGCAACGATCTCGCCTTCAGAGACATGCTTGCCAGAGCTGGTAGGACTGGCAACCATGTGCTCAGAGAGCGCATCACGAGAAGAAGTGGCCGTTGTGCTCTTGGCACTTGGCTTGTCGTTGGCTTTATCAATGATCTTGGGATGCTTCACGCTCGTGGGCGCTGCCTTGCATATCTTACCCATCGGCTTTGCGGTGGTCTCAGCAAAAGGCGTCTGCGCAGGCGTTCCGTGATCAGACTGTCCCAGAGAGCTGTGTTCTGCCTTGGTCAAAGCCGGCGACTCAGCTGCCAAACTTTGACGACAGCCAAGCTCCGAAACGCACATAGTGACAGTCCGCTGCCCCATGTTTACGGTGAAAGGCTCTGTACCGACGTCAGGCGCCAGACTGATAGTTTGCGGCAACTGTGTAGCTCCGATCGGCATATCGGTCATGTAGGCGTGGCGAGTAAGCGTCAAGGGAGAGCCCGTTGAGCAGCTCTTCTTCGCTGCACAAACGCTCATCGTAACGTGAGTGACAAGAACGACTGAGACAGAGAAAGGAACAGTCTGCCCAGCCGAGTATATATCCGAAGCACTTGCTCTGCCAGAGGCATCGGCAGTGTGGCAAAGGTGCCCAGCCGAGCAGAATGATGGAGCAGGAAGGAAAGCCTGCAGTTCGGGTCTAGACTGTCCGACTTCTTGGGTGCCTTGGCTAGAAGTAGGATGATGTGCCGCCAAGACCGAAGCTTCGAGCGGCACCGTCGGTTCTACCGCCGAGGTTAGACCAACCGTATGCGACAGATCGAGCGCCGGTGCTGTTCCTGTCCGAACGGCTTCGCCAGCGCTTGAAGTTATGCTCGGGTTGATGATATGTAATGAAGTTGGCGAAGAGGTCCACAGACGGGCAGTAGAATATCTGCCAGAGTCATGACCATGGGATGACGTTGACGAGGCAACAATCAAGGTGCTGGCAGCATTAGAAATAGGGCGGATATGTGCTTGATCCTTCTGCGAGAGAGTGGGTTCAGCAAAGTTGCTAGAAAGAACCGCCATCGAGCCCGAGGCAGAATCTGATGGATATGGGGCGACGACATGAGGCTTGGCGTCGTAGTGCGAAGAGTGAAGCGAATGAGAAGATGGTTGCTTCGGGTGGGACAACGACGTCGGTAGTGAGCTGGTCACTGATGAGCCCAGCGAGGTAGCTGAAACGGAAGATGGCACGTCTACCGAGAATGCGGGTGCAACGGTCGTTGGCGGACGAACCAAAAAGGTGACCGATGAGATCGGCGTTGCATGTGTCGAAGAAGATTCAGACTCGATGATTGTCAGATGTGAGATGTGACTTGAGTCTGTAGCAGAGGACACCGAGACTCGCGGAGAGACCGTCGTCGATGTGAAGAGCCAGGTCCGGTTCGTAGTCGCATATGGAGATCCAAGCAAAGATGGCAAGGATGAGTTGAATGACGGTCGAAGGACCAGGTTTGACGGCAAAGCGCTCGATGGTTTGGTACGTGTCGCAGGCTGCGACGGCGTTGCAAGGGAGAATGACGAGCCAGTCGACAATGAAACGAACGATGGAGTTGGCAATTTGGCCGATGACGAAGATCTTGATAACGACAAGGGCGTCGACTTGAGTTCAGTGTGATGAATCGAGGAAGTTAGTAGAATGAGCGTCGTATTTGTATGCCTGATCGGCTGGACCGTCCCGAGTGACGGGTGTGAAGAGGTTGATGACGGTAATTTGACGGGCTGTGTATTCGGCTGCTTGACAGAGCTAGTAGGCACAGAGACGTATGAGGCTACTTGAGTAGCGGTTGTCCCCCAAGATGTCTTCTGAGTGTTAGAAGCGAGTGATGTAGACTTGACAGAGGCAGATGGGTGCGGTTGCAGAGCCGCCGTCGTTGTGTTTGGCGGAAGCAGAATTGTCGAGTTGGTCGCTGATGTAATTGGCTTGAACGATGTTGAAGTAAACGACGAGGGAAACGAGGACGTTGTCGACAACCTGGACGTGATTGATGGCTTAGACGACGTCGTCATGAGGGAAGTGGAAGGTTTCATCGTTGATGTGAAAGAGGTGGGCGAGGCTGTAGCAGTCGATGATAGGACCGTCGTGGAAATATCGTCGTCGTCAATTGGCACGTAGCCCTTCATCCGTTCTCTCATATTGACATAGCGAGAGTCATGATAATCGAGATGATTGAGGCTCTTTTCCAGCTGACCAAAGACCTCAGCGCTCGTGGCGAGCAAGGATCGATTTCCTGGCAAGTCCTGGTCGAGGTTGTCGACGAAGATGCCTGCAAAGGCCTTGTCTCGCATGACTTCAGACTTTTGGCGCATCGACTGCTTCGTTTCCAGGCTGATCAGCTCCCCGGTCGAGGCATCGTAGCCCATACAGGCCATGGCGTGATCGTCGCAGTTCATTTCGAGCTTATTTTGGTCCAGTGCACGAAGAGGTCTTCTCCCCAGATACCCGTCTTCGGTAATCTCATCGCCTGGATTTCTTGCGCCTCGATAAACGTGAGCGTGGGCCGGAACCCCCATGACGATTGTGCGTTTGGAAACATGGTATCGGCTACACATCTTATCCATTTCAGGGCGCGTGTCCCAGTCAGTCGAAGCATAATTGTCGAGGCTCTTTTCGTAATTGGCGTTATGCTGAGCCGTGGTCGAAAAGTCGCCTGCGTAGTCGTACGACAGCATGTGCCAGTAGTCGACATCGCGCACGAGCTGCCGGAACTGCAAGTGTTGGTAGATAAACTCCATATGCGAAACGGTGATGGTTAGCAAGAAACGATAATTGTCGTGCTCAGACTTGAGCTTGTCCAGTTCCTGCCTGACAGCCCTGACGAGCCGCGCGTGGCTCCAGCTCTCGCTCTCGGTGGAAGATGTCCCGCTGCAGGTCATTCCACTATCGCTATCCTTCTGAGTGCAAGTGTGATCGAAAGGGTATCTCCAGTCAATGCAGATGCCGTCGAATCCCCCGTTGAGCATCATCCGCACAGCCGACTCGGCAAAATGTGATCGACTGGTCCAGCTGCGGCCAGCCTCAAGAAATCGAGCAGTTTCGTCGTGAGCGGCTTCGCCACCAATGGATAAAAGGGTCTTGATGTGTCGGTTCTGCTGCTTGAAATGGAACAGCTTCGCCCACTTGCCACCAAGATTATCTGCTAATGGAAGTAGAGGTCAGAGGATTAACAAGGTATTGTCAAGAGACACGGTCGATCCTTACAGAGATTCTTGCCAACATCCTTGGGTTCATCTATATGGTCCCTGAAGGCAAGCGACGCTTCGTCAGTGTTTGTGCGATGCAACGTCGACTGGAACTTACACGTATCCGTCTTCGCCAACCTTGGCAGAGTGATACACAATGTGAGTGATGTCGCCGGCATTGAACTCGGACAGCTTGCTCGTTGCCCTTGATGCTCGTCCCCGTCAGCCTCTCAAGTCTTGCGCTTTTTGTGTTGAATAGAGAGAGGGTTTATCGTACTGGTATGGCCAGTAGGCCATGTTGACAAATCTGTGCTTTGCGGTCCTCTGCTCATCGCACGCTTCATCGCCGGTATTGGGAGATGCGAGACTCCATGTTGGCTGCAGGACTGAGAGAAAGGCTAGAAGAATGATGAAAGCTGTCATTCTCTCAGCCAAAATGACAACCTGCAACTGCCGGCTGTCAGGCCCCCTCGCTCCGTCCTCCTATTCTCGGTGCTGTACTTTTGCGTAGGAACTTAGTGGTCTTGAAGCCCGGCATTCAGGATCCACTGATACAGGGCAATTGGGCCTAGCCAAAAGACGAAGAAAGAGGGACTGAAGAATAAAGAGTCTTAAAGAACGACAAGAAACAATTACACAATGATCCGGAGTAGAGTCGGAGCAGACTGAGCGAGTGAAAGTCTGGGGCAAGGATGCAAAATGACCAGATATTATGTGGAAAACACACGACGAGCTCTCCATCCTTGATATAAAACCCGAGCTGGCGCCCTACGTGAGTCCACAGCTTCATCCTTGTAAAATGTCTCCGTTGATTAAGAGTGATTGGTTATTCTGGCGAGTTCCATGTGGGCGAAATCCTTCAATGACAGGTAGGATCAAAGTAAAAAACGTTATCGCTGGCAGGGATCGAGTCTGCCATTGCGGGATTTACCTGGCCAAGGCTTCCACTTTTCGTAACAAAGCCGAGATGCTCCTCAAACAAATTTTCGAATGGGTCTAGATCCTGTTAGAGCTTGGTGGCTGGTGCGAGAATGGATATAAGTGAGCTGAGATGGATCATGGTCCATGGACGGATCCATGAAAGTGGGCAGACTTAGCGTGTAGTCTTGATGAAAATTTATCTGGGGGAAAGAATGTATGACGGACAAGATGAATCGTATCTGCACAAGCTCTCTCACGACAAGGAGTCTCGCTTGAGAATGGTTGAAGATATCGTCCTGGATTGTTATTTTCGATGTGAGCTTCTCTCCGGTGTCGTCGTCGTCGGAAAGTCAGCACAGTGTCTCCAAACTATACACTGTGAAATACCCACCGCCCAAAACTCTCCCCGGACGCGTCTGGGGAAAGGTACATGATACTTTGTGTTCACGGGGTGCGGAAACACTGCATTATCGATGTGATTCATTGTACGAAGTAGCTTAACACGGTGCGATTCGTCCTCAACTTTCATTTCTTCCGGACTGTGACCTCCGCCTACAGTCGTCGGTTCTTCCAACCAACAACGTTAGTTACAGTATCCTCGCGTCCGCGATTCAACAGAGGAGACATAGTCCCAGACCTAGACGCTGGCCAAAGAATCTCCTGTGTGGAACATGGACATCAACGCGCCAAGGTCCGAGACTGAGCTTTATGCCACTAATCTCGAGCACACTCTGAAGGAGCTTCAGCGAAAAGTCGACGAACATGAAGCCGAGCTGCGCAGAGTGAGTCATACGTGGTAGCGGCATAACGCGTTTGAGATGCTTGTTCTTCCTAACAGCGTGTCCGCCAGCTTCGCGCCAGTACAGACGAGGAGACACCGCTTTCACCAGAGGCACAGGCAGCAGTAATCAAGTCGGCTCTCGAAGAAGTAAACAACTCGGTGCCATTTCTGCCATCGCCTGGATCCGTGCTACCCGCTCTTTTGGCACTGCGGAAAACGCAGCAGACCATTGTCCAGTCCAGAGCTCACCGGGACGCGCGCGGCTCCGAGGTGGATCAGCTCAAACGCCAGCTCGAGGCGGATTCCGCAAACTTGCGAGACCACCGGCTCCTTGTCGATGCTCTCGACGCCAGAGTCAATTCGCTGCGCACGCAGCTCGACTCGGAATCCGAGACTGGGCCCGAGGAGGGCGTGAGGAAACGGATCAAGGAGCTCGAGACCAAGGTCAGCAATTACGATGCCGAAACGGCGAATCTCATGAAGTCTCTGCTCGCATTCATCGAGAACCACTTGGCAACCATGCTCGCCGCCGAGGAGCTGGGCGGGCCCGTCGTCGGCAACGCCATGGACCTCGATCCGCAGGACCTGGCGGCCGGCTTCAACGCCCAGGGGAAGCTTAGCAAAACCAAGGAAGGAAGTGGCAGCCGCGACAAGAGACAGCGTCGACTCGACGATATCTGGGGTCTGGGCGACGGAGAGGACTCGGAAACGGACCCCGAGATTGCTGCCGCCGGCAAAGAGATGAGACAGCTCCTCGAGGAGCTGCTCAACGCGCTCGCAGAGGCCAAGGGAGACAACTCGGCGTCATACGTGAGGCTCAATCGCGAATCCGCAGCAGCCAGGTTTCTTGTCAGGTCCCATGTGGCCCAGTTCCACCCCAAGGACGCGACACGGATCAAGCTCGTCGACTTTGGCCGCGATCTCGAGGGCTAAGGACAAGAACACGTGCGACGAACGGCAAGGTCGAGCGAATTCTGATACAGACACAAGCGTCGCTTGACTCAGTGACATCATTTTACGAGAAGGACACGGTCGGCGCAGCTCACGCTCCAAGGTTCACCGTGTTCCATCCAGTCAGTCACCGGGCAGATTACTGGTTCGTGTTCCGTCAACGTTCTCGGGAACCGAATAAGTCTGGATGTATTCAACGATACTATGCACTATGCGAGGCGAGGCGAGCTTCTTCGCGTGCTCTCCAGCTGCCCTTTTCTGACTTTCCAGGAGCGTTTTTCCTCGTCAGATTCCACTCAAGCGCCAGTTTCTCCTCCTCGGGGTGCGCGAGAAATCTATCTCTCACGGCCTCGAGCTTGTCCTGCCTGGTCTTGAACCATTTCGGGGCGGTCGTCCTACCCATGTATTCGTGGTAGACCCAGCAGGTCCGCCACCACGAGCTGCCCCTGATGAGGTGGACGCCTTGACATCCCGGACACCACTTGGACGTCAGTTTGTCGTCCTCGACGTCCTGGCCAGGACCGGAGTTTGACACGATTGAGCTTTGGATCTTGTCCCCGGGGCCTGAAAAGCCTCCCGCTCCTCCAGATGAATACAGCTTGGATTCGAGAAAGTCGGTGGCGACGTCCTGGAACGGCGCTGGCATTTCGCCGTTGGACAATGCCTCGTCGAAGTAGCCGGCCCAGCGTTTTTGGAAGTCTTCATAGTAGAGCTCAATGCTCTCGAAAAAGGCATCCTTTGCCATTTGGTCACACAGCTGCGACTCGCGAAGCTCCTCGCAACCATCGCAAAGGTTCAACACGTCATTCGCCCAGGCGTGCCAGTCGCGAGGTCCCTTGTACTTGAGCTTATCCATCAGTCGCTCGTACTGGGAATCATACGTTCTCCGGTTCGAAAGGGATGTGTGATCGTTTTCAGGCATGGAATCTGCCAGAGTTTCAGCCATGGTCCCCATGGTGGTTCCAGTCATGGTCCTCGTCATGGTCCCAGCGACGGGAGCCATCGTGGAACCCCCAAAGGGCGCCGTAGTATATGTCGCCGCGGGGGCCAGAGTGGGCGACATCGCCGCCGCCGTAATGGTTCCCGTCAAGGTTCGCGACAAGGGTTTGGCTGGGGCCGGCGTGGAAGCCAATATCTTAGGCACCTTTGTTCCTGCCGCCGCGCCACCATTCACCAAAGATTGAAGGACCATGAGCTTCAGGCGTGGCGTCTCAGTGTTCTCATCCATGAGCTGTGATCTCCAGTCATCGGTGACGCTTGAAAATATGTTCTTGTTCAGCCTGTCTAACTCCTCTTTGGCGGCAGTATACCGGCTCAGCTTGAAGGCATAATCGAGACAATCGATGTGGTAGCGCTCCTGCGTGATTGCAAAAGCCCGGCCCAAGAGGTCGAGCCTGAGCTTATGCTCCATGACGCGGACCTGGAACTCGTGCTCCGACTCGGCACGCTGAAGCTGGGGCAGGGCATCAAAGGACGGCGTCTGTGGAGGGGCCGGCCGTTTGGGCTCCTCGAGCCGGTGGATGCCCTTGGGGTCGACATATTGCCATATCCCTCCGATCCTCGCAAGGCCTTGCACCCGGAGCAGCCACTTGTCCCAGTCGGATGAGCTCGACAGGGGCGGAAGCTTGTGTGGATCATCCTGGGTCTGCACCGGGGGGGCATCGAAGCATAGATCCTCGAGGAGATTGGGGATCAAGGGTGGCGCGAAAGAGGTGTCGGTAAAAGCAGGCATAGCGTCGGGCTTGGACGGCGGCGGCGGAGATTTGGCGGGAGCAGCCTCGGTTGCCCAGATGCTAGAGCTGATCATTATGCCAGGTTTGGCGGGCAGCGGCCTCGGGGCGGGCCTAGAGCCAAAGGGTGAGAGGGAAAAGGAGGACGGTGTTCGTCCGTGGGACTAAAAAGAAATAAATCAGAAATCGGAAGAGCTTTTGCTCTCCCAAGCGCCGTTGGGGTTTTTGCTTGATTGTACAGAGTGCGTTTTTTTTTTTGGTTCCTTCAAGCTCCCCCCTGAGAAATAGAGGCACGGGAATCTTCAAGGAAGCACAAGATTTATTGTCCCGAGTACAATTTGGGGTTTGCTCCTCGGCTCAAAAGTTTGCGTTCCATCCATATCACTCCTTGATAAGGCGTGAGAGGTCCGGATGCAACCTCTAACAGTATTGTGCTTTTTTTTTTGCGCCCTTTGTCCTTGTCGCCGTTTCTCGGGGAAGCCCCGCCAAGTGTTTTCTGCTTTCCGCACCCCTGGGGGGCAACAGAGCAGACAGCAGCACAGTTTGAGATACTGTACAAAGCGATCTGGTGCGTCCACTGTAACTTACTGTAGCAGCTGGCCACGGAAGTACTCACTCACATCTGTGCAGTGTCTGGGGATAAAAGTGGGCGCTGTAGAGAGAGCTGTGCGACCGCCCCCGGCGCACACGTTCGGACGTTGAGGCGCAAAGCGGTTATCAATTTACGCTTGAACGGTGATAATAACGTCAGGTATTTTTGCAGGACAAGTATGACAAAGAGGGAGCGCGTTCATGTCTGCCAATTCGAACTGTGTGGGGTCACAAACGAGCTTTCGAGAAAAAGCACTTAAAGTGGTCTGTGGGGGGATAGGATTTACTAATACTGCCCCACCATGGCCACACCCGTCAGAAAGCAGGCAGGCCAGCGCGTCCGGTCGCGTTGAGTCGCGTCACCTGCAGAATAAGCGGTAGACGTTGAATCTCTTAACCTGGTACGAATATACCTAGTTTTCACTTGGTACACGACAGAACCTCACCCACGACGACTACCTACGAAAGAACAAAGATTTCAAGACTTAACGTATCGGCAACTCTCACATACAAGAGACACACAACAATTCTCGCCGCCTTTTCTTGTACAAAAAAAAATGTCGACTACCGCCTCTGCCGCCTCACCGCCCCCTAAGCGCGTCAAGACGACCGACGAGGCCACGAGCAACATGGAGGCTGCTCCCGCGCTGCAGGTCAAGAAGCTCTCGGACAAGGCTCGCCTGCCGACCCGCGGGAGCGCCTTTGCCGCTGGGTACGACGTTTACGCCTCCAAGGACACGACGGTGCCCGCCCGCGGAAAGGTCCTGGTCGACACGGACATTAGCATTGCCGTACCCGCCGGCACCTGTACGTCTCTCTCTCGATCTCTATCTCTCTCCTTCTCTCTGTTTCATTCGGTTTCTTTGCAGCGCTGACCTGTCCGGGGGGGATTTTGAAATTCATAGACGGACGTATTGCGCCCCGATCTGGCCTGGCCTCCAAACACTTCATCGACACGGGCGCGGGCGTCATCGATGCCGATTACCGTGGTCAGGTCAAGGTCCTCCTCTTCAACCACGCCGATGCCGATTACGAGGTCAAGGAGGGCGACCGCATCGCCCAGCTCGTCCTGGAGCGCATCGTGACTCCCGAGGTTGTTGAGGTTGAGGAGCTTGAGGAGAGCGTTCGTGGTGCTGGTGGCTTCGGCAGCACGGGCAAGCAATGATATGGGACGAGCGTTCACGATCTCTACATACGGAAAGCAGCTCTCATCGGATACAAAGGCTGGCCTGCATTAGCCACTGCGTCGGTCGCTCTCTGACGCGCCAAGGGGTGTATCGAATCCGACCAAAATCCCGGTACGCCTACTAGGGTCCGATATTCAAGGGGCATATGTCCCCTTTAGCAGATTCATCTGGTGACCACTGTCAAACCAAAGTTCAATGCGACACGAAACTTACGACGATGCGAAAAAAATATATCTCGCGACACGTCATATATAGGTGACTAGAAGAAAAGAGACAATTCCGACTTGAACCTGCCGTTTATCCCCCCTGCGCCTCCCAATTGTGTTGCCTGGTGCTCTATGCTCTTATATTCTTGTCTTGGTCAAATCGCTTCAGCCTGGAACCTAGCGGGTGGACTGCGCAGGCAATCTAAATTCTGCACGAGCTGCAGCTCAGCAGCCTTGGCCTGCACGCAATGCGCGTTGCCCTTATCAGCCTTCTGTTCCTCCGTCATGGCGTCCGTGGTGCGCCGGACGACGCCCGGCATGGCGTCCCTCGTCCGCGAGAGCACCTCGTGCATGCTGTCGAGCACCCTGGCGGCGGCGCGGGCCAGGGGCAGCTCGCGCGCGGGCACGTCGTCTGCGCTCAGCCAGCTCGGCGCATCGCGCAGGCCCGGCACGGCGGCGACGGCCTCGCGCATGCGGGCGGCCATGAGGGCGCCAAACATGTCGCCCGTGCCGCAAAAGTAGCAGTCGATGCTGGGGAAGACAATCTTGAACAGGCGCGCCCGGCTGCCCCCCGCCGACGAGGTCATGCTCGACCCGACGACTGACAGGTGGCCCGCCGGCTGGTCGTCGCCGTCCTCGGGCAGCCGGACAGAGGTGATGACGACGTGCGGCACGCTGTACTTGTCGTGCAGCGCCTGGATCGCGGCGGCGAGGCTGGCCATGTCCTTGATGCTGACGCCCGAAAGGAGCCTGTGAAGAGAACACGACAAAGATATCCGGTCAGTGTCAGACGCTCAAAGAAGCAAGTGATGATATGCATCTTTGTGTGTACTCTCTTGGAGAATGTAAAAGGGGGGAGAAGGGGGATTTCTGGACGTACTCTGCCTCAAACTGGTTCGGCAAGATCAAATCAGCATACGGCACGAGCGACTTGTACGCCGGGACGACGTCCTCGGCGACGTAAATCTTGCCGTTATCCCCCATGACCGGGTCCAGCACCCAGAAGAACGTGCCGGGCGACGCTTGCGCCTTGTGCTTGAGCTCCTTGCCGATGTCGCCGACGGCCACGACGGCCTCGGCGCCGGGCACGTAGCCGGACAGCATCATGTCGAAGTCGTCGAGGAAGGACTGCCGCAGGCCCCTGTAGAGGTCGGCGATTTCGCCCGCCGAGGCCTTTGTGCCGGTCCACTGCCGGTACCCGGTGTGGTTGCCTGCAGACGAGGAAGATTCATCTGTTTAGTCCCATCTGCTCGAGACATACTCTTCTTCTTCTTCTTCGTTTTGGAGGGGGGGGGGGGGGGGTCGTGGGGGGGGGGGGGGGGGGG